>JAMPIV010017484.1:230000-382334 GCA_024509875.1 Oreohelix idahoensis | reverse complement strand
CAGAGTCCTCCCAGCGATGCTGTTCGCTTATCAAGAAATTCCGAATGAACACACAAGGTTTTCGCCTTTCGAATTAATTTTCGGCGCGAAACCTAGAGGACCTATGTCTATCCTCAAACAACTATTGGTAGGAGCAGAAATGAATGAAGAATCATAATCTTCATATGAGTATGTAATAAATCTGCGTAGGAAGATAATAGACGCATGCCAGATTGCAGCTGAGGCCTCTGAAAAGGCAAAATAAAAGTCGTTTATTTGTCAATGAAAATAGAAAGTTACGCAGTTATGGCCAGGAAAAGAAGCTTATGTACTTCTGCCAAGCAAGGAAAATCGTCTTTTGATTTCTTGGAGAGGTCCATATAAGGTGCTTGCACAACTGACTGATGTAGATTACATTGATGTAAAAGGGAAAGAAAAAACTTTCCACATTAATATACTTCAGAAATTCCATTCTCGTCCTAGTAATCGCGGACCAGTATTCGAAGCTATAGACAAGTCTGTTGATCGTCGTTCTTCTCTAGCGGTGATTAAAGAGGAAGAATCTACCTTCAATGATGTTACTTTACCTCTTTCTACTATTTCACTTCAATCTACAGAGTCCCGGAGAGACGTTTCTATTTCTCCAGATATTTCACTTGATCAGCGCAATCAAATTTCTCATCTTCTGCAATCTTATCAGGATGTACTTACTGACATCCCTGGTCACACTAATGTCATCTCACATGACATTCAACTTCATGACCAGACCCCGACTCATGTCAAACCCTATCCTATACCTATTCACATCCAATCTCAGGTGGATAAGGAGTTAGATCATATGATTAAACTTGGTATTACTGAGCCATCAAAACCATCTTATTCATTTCCCATGGTAATTATAAGAGAAAAGGAAAAATCATTCAGAATTTGCATCGACTTTAAACGCCTTAATAGCATAACGGTCAGTGATGCTCAACCGATGTCTATCCTTGATACACTTCTTTATAAACTGTCTAGTGCTACTTATTTCAGTAAGCTAGATCTTTCGAAAGGCTATTGGCAGGTGCCACTTGCAGAAATATCAAAACCGTACACTGCCTTTTCTACTCCTAAAGGATTGTTTCAATCGAATTATATGTGTTTCGGTCTAGTGAACGCTCCGGCGACCTTTGTGCTCATGATGAGGAGAATTTTTTTTTGATCGAGAAGATATCATAACTTATATAGATGATATCTGCTTATTTCATAGTTCTTGGAAGGATCATGTTATGAGTCTCCAATCTTTACTAGAAACTCTTCGCATCCAAAACCTTACTGCCAGACCATCGAAAATGCAGATTGCTTTCAGTGAGATCTCCTTTCTGAGACACAGAGTTGGTCAGGGCTTTTTGAAGACAGAGGACAGTACTGATTCTAAAATCTTGAACCTGGATGTCCCTAAAACTAAGAAGCAGGTTTGAAGTCTTCTTGGTCTCATCAAATTTTATAGAAAGTTTATCCTAATTTCTCAGAATTCACAGCTGTCCTGTCCTCGTTGCTTAAGAAAGGATCGACAAACAAAATTATTTGGAGCCAATCATGTCAGGATGCTATAGATTATATAAAATCTTATTTTGCTAATGCACCCATCTTAAAACTGCCTAACCCACGACTCCAATTTATTCTTAGATGTGACGATTCACAATGTGGGATCGGTGGCGCTTTGACGCAGTATCACAACTAAGTTTTACATCCTTCCTTATACATCAGTAGAAAGCTGTCAACTATGGAAGAAAAATATCCCATAATTGAACTGGAATTGCTTTCCATTGCTTGGTGCATTTCAAAACTTCAAAGATTTTTTATTGCAGCACACTTCATAGTGAAGACCGATCAAAAGGCGCTGGCTTTCCTTCAGAAAGCAGACTTTAAAAGCCAGCGTACAGCAAGATGTTTGATCATACTCCAACCATATGATTACAGCATACGCTCTATTAAAGCAGAAAACAACGCGCCATCAGATGTGCTTTCCTGATGTATCAAAGCCTAGCACGTAAACTTCATTGATGCATTCATTCCCTCTGCAAAACAGTGACTAATTTATTCATATCATGAGAGGACCAATGCTGATATAGTAGTAAAATACAAAGACCTAAGGGTCTTTTATATTTGGACATGCGCCCCAATATAACCGACTAGGTTGAACAGGACGCGCCTCACCAGGAGGAGGCAAAAGTTTTACATAGAAATGCTGATATGTCGGCTATGACTTATAAATATATCCTGATGTCTCCAGATATCAATAAGAACATTTTTTGAACTTTTATAGACACTGTTGTGCTACAATAGTGTGCTAAGCGGTAGTGACATATGTTCGAACTAACATAAGTTTACAGCACAGGTGTCTGCACCAACACACTTTAGACAGTGTTTATATTATAATGGTCTAAATTGCACATTCAAGGGAATTAACTACGGCCTGACTATACTAGCTAAGGGGAAGAATTCAGACAATGCTTGAACTTGTATTCCATAATTTTCTTTGATCTCAGGAGGAACTTGATTGACATTGATACAACTGATCTTCATTGTTAAACGGACAGATGTTTTGTAAAAACATTGTATATTTAAATGTATTTAAGTGCTCTAAATGGGAGTCGCGCTGGCGTAATGGTCACCACATTGCCCTGGCGATCAAGTGGTCATGGTTCAAGCCCGGGCGAGGGCATTTGAAGCAGTGCCATCGACCAGGATTTTGACTGAATAACCTGAACCTCTCCTGAAATAAACCCTCTGTGTGGACCGGGGTTGGAAGGAGAAGTCCGCAGGTTCCCCATGGGCGAAGGAAATAGAACTCCTTATGGAAGGAGGCAGCCTTGGAACACAAGAAGTATTTAATGGAGAAACAAGAGAGCTGGACTGGAAAGAGACGAACTGGGAAAGGACAAAAGTACGACTTATGGAACTTGGAACACAAGAAGTATAAATGGGAAAGAAGAGAAGCTGGTGGAAGAGATGATTAAAGCAAAACTAGAAATCCTGGCTATAACGGAAACAAAGAAAAAAGGACAAGGAGTCATGGATCTCGATGGTAACACGCTGCTATACAGTGGTGTACCCACATCTGAAAGAGCTAAAGGGGGCGTGGGTTGCATTGTGGCCAAAAACCAAAAAGATAGTATCCAGGGATGGAACTTTGTCTCGGAGCGCATTATGGTTGTAAAACTAAAAGAAGGAGAAACCATAGTCAACCTGGTCATAGTGTATGGGCCAAATGAGGATGAGAGAGCAGAGGTCAAGGGGGAATTCTTCGAGCTGCTTCAAAGGACAGTGGATGACTGTCTAGATGAAATTATTATGCTCGTAGATTTCAATGCCAGAGTTGGAAATGACAATGCTAGATGGGGTGGAGTTATCGGAAGATATGGAGAAGATACTCCCAATGACAACGGAAAGCGACTCCTTAGATTCTGCAGTGAACAGAATCTGATCATTACAAACACAAAGTTCCACCATAAGCGCATACATGCATACACTTGATGTGAACCAACAAAGAATGAGAAGTCAGTGATCGACTATGCAATTGTTAGGAGAAGCTCATTCAAATATGTCCGTGATGCTAGAGTCTGGAGGGGGCCAGAGATTGGAAGTGATCACTACCTGCTTACAATCAAAAGAACAACTGAAAGAGTTGCTCAGCCTAGGAACTGCCCAACATAACGCAAGAAACTATGTAAACGAACGGGAGAAATGAGCATTAAGACTTACAAGCTGAGAGAGCCAGAAATTAAGACCAGATATCAGGGGCTTATTGCTACAGCGGTGAGAAACACAGAAGAACAACCTGATAACTTGGAAACCCTCTGGATTAATTTAAAGGACATCATAAAGACAGCTGCTGCAGAAGCGTGTGATGAAGTCCAACTTGGAAACAAAAGAAAGATTACACCTTGGTGGACAGAGGAAGTCAAAGAGAAAATAAGAGAGAAGAAAATGGCATGGAAACAATACTTAGGAGCTAAAAACACAACAGAAAAAATGGAGAAATATAGAGAATATGTGACACTCAGAACAGAAGAAAAGAACAAGGTGCTAGCAGCAGAACAGAAGTCCTGGGACGAATTTGGAGAAAAGCTTGAAAAAGATGCGCAAGAAAACCAGAAATTGTTCTATAAGACCCTAAAGAACACGAGGAAGGAAAAACAATGCCCTCTCAAATTTATAAAGGACAAGCAAGGCAAATTGCTTACTGCAACGAAGGAAGTAATGGAAAGATGGAAAGAATATTTCTCAGAACTCCTGGATGATGAGCATGGTGAAGCATCAGAAATGATAACCACTAGCACAGAAGAGAAAACCAATGATGGTGAAGATGACATAAAGATGGAAGAACTAAAGGCAGTGCTGGAGAAAATCAAGATGGGCAAAGCAGCAGGGCATGATGGTATAACACCAGAAATGGTTAAGTACATGGGAGCATCAGGTGACCTATTACTCTTAAGAGTCCTACAGGCAGCTTGGTGCAACAAGACCATACCAAAGGATTGGGAGATTGCCATCATAACACCACTTTTCAAAAAGGGTGACAATCGACAATGTGGAAACCATAGAGGCATATCCTTTCTCAGTGACCCTGGTAAAATTTACTCTAGAATCTTAGAGCAGAGTCTCCGACGCCTAGCTGAGCCACAATTGGATGAGGTCCAGTGCGGATTCCGAGCAAAACGAAGTACTCAAGACCTAATCTTCACACTCAGACAGCTGAGTAAAAAGGCCCTTGAATATAAGAATGAGATACATCTTTGTTTCATGGATCTGGAAAAGGCGTTTGACAGGGTCCCCTGGAGCAAACTTTGGGACTGTTTGGCAAGGAAGAACATTCTAGCACCTCTGATTCATGCTATACACAGTTTCTACAAATCTTGCAGAAATTATATGAGGACAGCAAACCATAAGTCAGAAGAGTTCAGGACCACCACTGATGTAAGACAAGGTGATATACTGTCACCTTATCTTTGCATACTGTCACGTGGGTCTTTATATCATTAAATTACCTACATCTTCTTCCTATTCTCTCACCCTAATCCTTTCATTTATATTCTTTCCATACTTGTTTTTCCTGTATTTTTCGCATCACTCGGTTGCGAAAAATATTTTCTTCAGTATTTTTAAACTTTACCTGTTTCTTTCTCAAAACTGAGAATCGCGCTAGGACGATATTACGTAGATGTCAGGGCTGCAGGGCGTCAGAAGGCGTGATAAGTCGGTTCGCTGAACATAGGACGTAGACAATCGTCTACATTCTCACCGAGCGCGCGAGCTTCTTCTCGGCATAAGTCCCGGTGAGGTGTGATACTTTACATCTGCACCGGTCAGTATTCAGACATTTGTCTGAAAAATCCCAAACTGACACGGCGCTCACTGTGGGCCATGGTCAGCTGTAGTGTGAAAACTGCCCTGCATTGGAGACAGGTTGTCTGAGATTTCGCAACTGACACGCAGAAAGTGGCAGTTTACGACAGCCTCTTCTAGTTACGTAGTTGTTATGAGAAAGGGGAAATTATTTCGTTTTCGCGAAATAAACGTTCATCTCTTTGTCTGGGTTTTCATATATGCTAGAATGAGCTAGATTTCATTATCACTCAGTAACTTCGCAGTCAAGACTAGAACAAGCCTCGTTCGATTTCTAAAAATCTCTGTTAAAAGAGATGGCCTTTAGTTTGATCGAAGTGGTTTAGTTCTTAGGAATTCTGTGTTTGAGGTATCATATATTATTATCTAGTATATCTAGTATTTTGTGAAGTGTTTATAAGTGCTTAATCGCTATTTATTTCTCTAGGTAGATCTGGTGCAGAGCGAATAATTTATAAGTCTGTATTAATTTCTAGTGACGTGTCTCAGTGGAAAGCAGGATAAATTATATTATTTCCAGCTTAAATTCAGTCGGCTATTACTAAATTTAATTTAACTGCTAAATAATCAGACGAGAACATAATTTTCAAACTAACTTATAACTGCTAGACTAGATGTCTCATGAGTCGTGACGAGAATATATTTATATATATCTCTAATTCATGATGATTAATTTATGACTTTAACTTATTTCACGGGAGGTGTTAAATGATAAGTTAAGGTTTACGCCCGCAGTTAAAATATAAGTATACCCTTAAACATAGGATGTATAAATATTTCATATATATGTTTCTTTATACAGAGATTTCTGTGGTAACCTAACTATACCAGCGTTACGTACTGATGAACCTATCCTGTGAAGACTAAAAAAAAACTTTTCCCTTAAAGACTTGGTCGGAAGCTTTTCAAGAACTTTAACGTGAACTGAAATAACGGGCCCAGTGTGCCTGAATTAGTCCTTCCAGAAACGATATTCTAAAGTACAGCCTTTGTGGCAAGTAACATTATTCGTAGCATTAAACTTGCCGACATCTTTTTTTTGACCAAATGTGTGGTGAACCCTGATTATCTGTTGAGAGAAGCTGTCCACCGGTCATTTTCCTAATTTAGGGAAACCTCGTGTTCTGACATTGTGTGCTCGCTTAACCCTAATTCTTACTTCGTGAGTCAAGATACACTAACTTTAGTCTGAAATAGCTGACGCCTGAAGCTGATGCTCCCCGGAGAAATTTCTGAGAAAAACCAAAACCAGCAAACCACTCTGTAGAACTGGGATCCGCTTCAGTGAACGACAGAACAGACAAAGGGTGTGAATGTTACCAAGGTTGCGCCAGACGGCAAGCTACATCACGTATGTAATTAGTACAGGGCCCTGATGAAAGAACCGAGTGAAAGTAGACGGTGTGAGGTATGTGAATTTCACCCATGTTTGTAATTCCATTTATGAAACTTGTTGTCAATGCAAGAATATTTTTTGACTTCCCTCAGGTTAAAACCTACTACATCTAAGTCGGTTCATATTTGTTTACGAGGAAAGAAAGAAAAATTATTAGACAAACTCATATGTATCATTGAATCTCCTGGCTTTCACTTTACTCATAACGGGACTGTGGGCTTACCTTGAGGGGATGAGATCATATTGGGGTCTATCATTTCTTGTAGCAATTTCATTGATTATTGTTTTGACCACGTGTATATGTTTATTTTCTTTTCTTGATGAATTTTATGTGTTGTGAGGAAATTTTTTTAGCTGATAAATAAAAAACTTCCCTTTGAAACTAAACAGCGTGTTGGTCAGCTCGTTCAGAATATATATATATATATAATCATTTTGATAGTCTTCCCACGTCTGTGTGTCTACCTGTTGACACTGGTGTGTGTGCACGTGAGTGGTATGTTCATTACATATTAGCATATGTGGTCAATAGTCTGTCCGACTCTTACATAAGTGTCGTAGAAGATAGGCCTGAGAGAGAGAGAGAGAAGAATCTTGTCTTTTTCCAGGGGACCGTTCTATTGATTCGCTACCACTGCACTCGTGGAAACATCTATTTCTGTATTAACTCTCACTGCAGCTATCACTGATTCTATCTATTCAGAAGGGACCAACCAAAGTCTTAATTTCCTATCAAAAAAATCTACGACAAATGGGGTCTCGCCCGACGGATTTTTGAACTTAGAATAGGAAGACGAGACGACTAATATCAGCTCGTCTTTAAAGATTTTTATTCTGTAATAGAGTAAGAGTGTGATGTCTTGAGAGTTGTTATATCTATAAATAATTTATCCCCTAGACTAACGATCTGTGTACGAGCGTGCTGACCACACAAACTGATACGTTTTTTTCCACAGCATTAAGAAGCATTATACATTTGGTTTACAGGTTGATTTTGTCGGAATACATGTTAATTAATGTTGATTGTAATACTAAACGCTGGTAAAGTTTTGTGATTGTATAACATTCACAAGGGTTCTGAAGCAGGAAGGTGTTTAACTAAAGTTAAGGAGTGCGTTTCGGACTATCCGTCCAGATTAATTGCCTCCCTCACCCTAACTGTCTTCAGGGGTAAACTTATAGTGGATTTAAAAAATTAAGGGATTATTTTTCTCTTTAATTTTTGCTATAATCATTGTGTTTTCCACTGTAGCAACTTATTTTTCAGGGATTAATCCTAACTACCATTTAGTTGGCGTAGTCGTGTTTTGCATTAGGTGCTTTATTGCCGATAATAGCAGCGATAGTTAGATTTTAATTTGGAGGAGGTATCCCAGGGTTAAGGATATCATCTTTTTTATTTTTGGAAATTTTTTTCTCGTAAGTATTAGGAACCAGGTTATTCTCTTTCCTATTTTCTATCTCCACGTGTCTCAGTCACTGACATAATATGGCCGAGAGGGCAAAACTTAGACAACTCCTCAGGGACGAAGAGAGAAGGAGAGACAGCATGAGGAAAGAGAAAATGAGCAACGACGACAGCATGAGCTGGCGCTTAAGACTCTAGAGTTCCAAAGCCGTGGTGCTGCCTCTACCTCCAGCAATGGAGAGTCTTCTCCTCATTCTTCCTTAACTGATCCTTCTAACACTCAATCTACTCATCTCACTGCTATGTCTTTTCCGCTAGAGTCTTTCCCTTGTCCAAATGAGAAAATTGACACTTGGCTAGAAAAATTTGAGAAAATTGCAACTCTGTACGGTTTAGAGAGGTCGCGTTGGAACATTAAGCTTTCTCAGGCGCTGAAAAGCAGTGCATATGATGTCTACGCCAAACTGGAAAGCAGCCAACAAGACAACTATGATCTGTTGAAGAAAGCGTTACTGGAGCGCTTTGAAATGAACGCGCGCAAATTTCTGCAACTGTTTCGCAACAGCAGGAAGGAGAATTCTGAAACTTTTCAGCAATTCTCGTCTCGTTTGAAAGGATATCTGTCAAAGTGCCTAGAGCTCTCGCAGCTCCCCTCTACCTATGAAGGTCTTGAGGAATTTGTTTTAACAGAACAAATCAAGAACACATTATCTGCAGATACCCGGAGATTTCTAGCTGAGCAGGGTGCAGAAAAGCTCGACGACATCTTAGAAAAGTCTGAGCGTTACCATAACGCGCTGGCTGAACTACCGGCCACAAAGCGGAAACCGACAGAGCAGCATTTTCGAAAAAATAATCTAGAGCAACCTTCTCATGCGGCGAATCAGTTTAACCACAGAGAAACTGGACCTCAAACCCCCCTCCTGAAAAATCCAGGTTCTACAAGAACAAGTACCCCAACCACCCCAAACAGTCTGATCAACCCGACCGCCCTACATGGCAGCGTAGCCAGAAAGGACAAGGTGGCAAAGGGAGAACCCCGGAGCACGGGACATATGATCAGACCGAGCACACCGAGCCGAAACGCATCGGATGCTTATTGACAGTCTCGCAAGGCGGAATTATTGACAGTGATTCCCAACCTGTTGGGGATAGACCCTCAACGCGAGGTATTGTTACATTGAACGGTTCTCAAACTTCTTGCTTATTTGACACGGGGCTTTCTTACGATTGCATTGTTGCCAGAAACCTGGTCAAACCCGGTCAAGAGACAGCAGAGACCGTCCAACTTTGTCGAGTTCGTAAGAGTGATGCACCTACAGCGCTTCCCATTGCATTGGTGGAGATACACTCTGATTTTGTCAGAGGCATGATCAAAGCAGCTGTTATGGATGATCCCATCTACCCAGTCATACTCGGCGGGAGATACGTGTGTATTGGGAAACCGGAAGAGCCGATTGTGGCAGCGGTAACTACAAGAGGACAAACCAAGAAGGAACGGGAGCCTGCGCCTAATTTGTTACCTATGGAACTTAAAGAAGCGCAATACAAGGACCCTACTTTGGCACCCTGCTTTAGGAAACTGCCCATGGCTAAGGAACCCAAACAGCACGGGGACATTTTTTCTGAGGATGGCGTACTTTATCGGAGAACGGGCAAGCCTGATCAAGGTTACAACCAGCTCCTAGTACCGAAACAGTACAGAAGCCAAATCCTAGAAATGGGGCACTCTCTTCCCTTCAGCGGACATATGGGACAGAACGCCACAAACCAACGTATAACCACTCATTATTGGTGGCCAGGAGTAAATACTGATATTATCAGATATGTCAAATCCTGTGCCCAGTGCCAACGTGTGCCACCCAAGCAACGGGCACCCCCAGTCTCTTTGGGAGAAATGCCAATAGTGGGAACACCATTCGAACGGGTTGTGATCGACATTTTAGGGCCTTTCGAAAGGACTAAAAGAAGGAACAGGTTTATCCTGACCTTAGTCGATACATGCACTTTATGGGCAGAAGCTATACCGCTAACATGCGCAGATGCCAAGCATGTCGCAGAAGCCCTCGTGCAGATTTTCACTCGGTTGGGATTCCCGCAGCAAGTGTTGACGGATAACGGATCTCCATACCGAAACCTGTTGATGGATGAGATCGTTAAGATCTTGAGGACCCAACACATCCACACTAAGCCATATACTCCGGCCGGAAATGGGCTCGTGGAACGTGCTAATGGAAACCTCAACATGATGCTAAGTAAACTGGCACAATTGAAACCTGAAGATTGGGATCTTTGTATTCCTTCAGCATTATTTGGCTACAGAGAATCTCCTCATACTTCCACAGGATTTCCGCCAGCGACACTCTTATTCGGCAGACCCATTAAGGGCCCGCTTGAAGCCTTACTTCAGTCTCTGACAGACGAGAAAGCCGATGAGACAGTTGTCTCAGCAAGTAAATATGTTTCGGTTTTAAAGGAAAGGTTGAAACTAGGGTGGGACCTAGCAACGACTAACTTTAAGCGAGCTCGCACCAAGCACGCTAACCGATACAGGAAAGTCGCGAAAGAGAGAGAACTGGAAGCAAGAGAGAAAGTTTTGGTGTTACTCCCTACCGAGAACAACCAACTGAGGATCGGATGGCAAGGGCCGTTTACCGTCCTGAAAAAGATTTCTAAGGCTAACTACCAGATCTCTATTGAAGGAAAGAAGAAGGTTTTCCATTTAAATCTCTTAAAGAGATACTTGGAAAGACCAGTGCCAACCTCCGACCATCTCCTGGCGATCGCCAAAACTGACGAAGAGGACGATAGTGGCAGGGAAACTCCACTGCACGCACAGGAAATCTTTCAAAAATGTCAGAAGCGGCGACGCTCTTTCAAGCGCGCATGGGAGACATTCCAGAGGAAGGAAACTTTGGGGAGTAGACTCGAGTAGGAATTGGAGAGAGATGGATTGGGAAGATGAGAGGGAAGAAGACAGACACCCCGAAGCTACGGTTATAGGAAATTTAATTCCATAACGTAGACATGGAGTGCTTCCATATCTTAAGGGGGGACGTCCTGTCACGTGGGTCTTTATATCATTAAATTACCTACATCTTCTTCCTATTCTCTCACCCTAATCCTTTCATTTATATTCTTTCCATACTTGTTTTTCCTGTATTTTTCGCATCACTCGGTTGCGAAAAATATTTTCTTCAGTATTTTTAAACTTTACCTGTTTCTTTCTCAAAACTGAGAATCGCGCTAGGACGATATTACGTAGATGTCAGGGCTGCAGGGCGTCAGAAGGCGTGATAAGTCGGTTCGCTGAACATAGGACGTAGACAATCGTCTACATTCTCACCGAGCGCGCGAGCTTCTTCTCGGCATAAGTCCCGGTGAGGTGTGATACTTTACATCTGCACCGGTCAGTATTCAGACATTTGTCTGAAAAATCCCAAACTGACACGGCGCTCACTGTGGGCCATGGTCAGCTGTAGTGTGAAAACTGCCCTGCATTGGAGACAGGTTGTCTGAGATTTCGCAACTGACACGCAGAAAGTGGCAGTTTACGACAGCCTCTTCTAGTTAAGTAGTTGTTATGAGAAAGGGGAAATTATTTCGTTTTCGCGAAATAAACGTTCATCTCTTTGTCTGGGTTTTCATATATGCTAGAATGAGCTAGATTTCATTATCACTCAGTAACTTCGCAGTCAAGACTAGAACAAGCCTCGTTCGATTTCTAAAAATCTCTGTTAAAAGAGATGGCCTTTAGTTTGATCGAAGTGGTTTAGTTCTTAGGAATTCTGTGTTTGAGGTATCATATATTATTATCTAGTATATCTAGTATTTTGTGAAGTGTTTATAAGTGCTAAATCGCTATTTATTTCTCTAGGTAGATCTGGTGCAGAGCGAATAATTTATAAGTCTGTATTAATTTCTAGTGACGTGTCTCAGTGGAAAGCAGGATAAATTATATTTCCAGCTTAAATTCAGTCGGCTATTACTAAATTTAATTTAACTGCTAAATAATCAGACGAGAACATAATTTTCAAACTAACTTATAACTGCTAGACTAGATGTCTCATGAGTCGTGACGAGAATATATTTATATATATCTCTAATTCATGATGATTAATTTATGACTTTAACTTATTTCACGGGAGGTGTTAAATGATAAGTTAAGGTTTACGCCCGCAGTTAAAATATAAGTATACCCTTAAACATAGGATGTATAAATATTTCATATATATGTTTCTTTATACAGAGATTTCTGTGGTAACCTAACTATACCAGCGTTACGTACTGATGAACCTATCCTGTGAAGACTAAAAAAAAAAAAAAACTTTTCCCTTAAAGACTTGGTCGGAAGCTTTTCAAGAACTTTAACGTGAACTGAAATAACGGGCCCAGTGTGCCTGAATTAGTCCTTCCAGAAACGATATTCTAAAGTACAGCCTTTGTGGCAAGTAACATTATTCGTAGCATTAAACTTGCCGACATCTTTTTTTTGACCAAATGTGTGGTGAACCCTGATTATCTGTTGAGAGAAGCTGTCCACCGGTCATTTTCCTAATTTAGGGAAACCTCGTGTTCTGACATTGTGTGCTCGCTTAACCCTAATTCTTACTTCGTGAGTCAAGATACACTAACTTTAGTCTGAAATAGCTGACGCCTGAAGCTGATGCTCCCCGGAGAAATTTCTGAGAAAAAACCAAAACCAGCAAACCACTCTGTAGAACTGGGATCCGCTTCAGTGAACGACAGAACAGACAAAGGGTGTGAATGTTACCAAGGTTGCGCCAGACGGCAAGCTACATCACGTATGTAATTAGTACAGGGCCCTGATGAAAGAACCGAGTGAAAGTAGACGGTGTGAGGTATGTGAATTTCACCCATGTTTGTAATTCCATTTATGAAACTTGTTGTCAATGCAAGAATATTTTTTGACTTCCCTCAGGTTAAAACCTACTACATCTAAGTCGGTTCATATTTGTTTACGAGGAAAGAAAGAAAAATTATTAGACAAACTCATATGTATCATTGAATCTCCTGGCTTTCACTTTACTCATAACGGGACTGTGGGCTTACCTTGAGGGGATGAGATCATATTGGGGTCTATCATTTCTTGTAGCAATTTCATTGATTATTGTTTTGACCACGTGTATATGTTTATTTTCTTTTCTTGATGAATTTTATGTGTTGTGAGGAAATTTTTTTAGCTGATAAATAAAAAACTTCCCTTTGAAACTAAACAGCGTGTTGGTCAGCTCGTTCAGAATATATATATATATAATCATTTTGATAGTCTTCCCACGTCTGTGTGTCTACCTGTTGACACTGGTGTGTGTGCACGTGAGTGGTATGTTCATTACATATTAGCATATGTGGTCAATAGTCTGCCCGACTCTTACATAAGTGTCGTAGAAGATAGGCCTGAGAGAGAGAGAGAGAAGAATCTTGTCTTTTTCCAGGGGACCGTTCTATTGATTCGCTACCACTGCACTCGTGGAAACATCTATTTCTGTATTAACTCTCACTGCAGCTATCACTGATTCTATCTATTCAGAAGGGACCAACCAAAGTCTTAATTTCCTATCAAAAAAATCTACGACAAATGGGGTCTCGCCCGACGGATTTTTGAACTTAGAATAGGAAGACGAGACGACTAATATCAGCTCGTCTTTAAAGATTTTTATTCTGTAATAGAGTAAGAGTGTGATGTGTTGTGAGTTGTTATATCTATAATTTATCCCTAGACTAACGATCTGTGTACGAGCGTGCTGACCACACAAACTGATACGTTTTTTTCCACAGCATTAAGAAGCATTAACAGATTTTGTCGGAATACATGTGTTGATTGTAATACTAAACGCTGGTAAAGTTTTGTGATTTTATAACATTCACAAGGGTTCTGAAGCAGGAAGGTGTTTAACTAAAGTTAAGGAGTGCGTGTCTTCAGGGAAGTAAACTTATAGTGGATTGTAAAAATTGTAATTAAGGGTATTTTGTGATTTTTTCTCTTTAATTTTTGCTATAATCATTGTGTTTTCCACTGTAGCAACTTATTTTTCAGGGATTAATCCTAACTACCATTTAGTTGGCGTAGTCGTGTTTTGCATTAGGTGCTTTATTGCCGATAATAGCAGCGATAGTTAGATTTTAATTTGGAGGAGGTATCCCAGGGTTAAGGATATCATCTTTTTTATTTTTGGAAATTTTTTTCTCGTAAGTATTAGGAACCAGGTTATTCTCTTTCCTATTTTCTATCTCCACGTGTCTCAGTCACTGACATAATATGGCCGAGAGGGCAAAACTTAGACAACTCCTCAGGGACGAAGAGAGAAGGAGAGACAGCATGAGGAAAGAGAAAATGAGCAACGACGACAGCATGAGCTGGCGCTTAAGACTCTAGAGTTCCAAAGCCGTGGTGCTGCCTCTACCTCCAGCAATGGAGAGTCTTCTCCTCATTCTTCCTTAACTGATCCTTCTAACACTCAATCTACTCATCTCACTGCTATGTCTTTTCCGCTAGAGTCTTTCCCTTGTCCAAATGAGAAAATTGACACTTGGCTAGAAAAATTTGAGAAAATTGCAACTCTGTACGGTTTAGAGAGGTCGCGTTGGAACATTAAGCTTTCTCAGGCGCTGAAAAGCAGTGCATATGATGTCTACGCCAAACTGGAAAGCAGCCAACAAGACAACTATGATCTGTTGAAGAAAGCGTTACTGGAGCGCTTTGAAATGAACGCGCGCAAATTTCTGCAACTGTTTCGCAACAGCAGGAAGGAGAATTGCTGAAACTTTTCAGCAATTCTCGTCTCGTTTGAAAGGATATCTGTCAAAGTGCCTAGAGCTCTCGCAGCTCCCCTCTACCTATGAAGGTCTTGAGGAATTTGTTTTAACAGAACAAATCAAGAACACATTATCTGCAGATACCCGGAGATTTCTAGCTGAGCAGGGTGCAGAAAAGCTCGACGACATCTTAGAAAAGTCTGAGCGTTACCATAACGCGCTGGCTGAACTACCGGCCACAAAGCGGAAACCGACAGAGCAGCATTTTCGAAAAAATAATCTAGAGCAACCTTCTCATGCGGCGAATCAGTTTAACCACAGAGAAACTGGACCTCAAAATAATTGATACTCCTGAAAAATCCAGGTTCTACAAGAACAAGTACCCCAACCACCATTAAGGGTATCAACAGTCTGATCAACCCGACCGCCCTACATGGCAGCGTAGCCAGAAAGGACAAGGTGGCAAAGGGAGAACCCCGGAGCACGGGACATATGATCAGACCGAGCACACCGAGCCGAAACGCATCGGATGCTTATTGACAGTCTCGCAAGGCGGAATTATTGACAGTGATTCCCAACCTGTTGGGGATAGACCCTCAACGCGAGGTACTGTTACTTTGAACGGTTCTCAAACTTCTTGCTTATTTGACACGGGGCTTTCTTACGATTGCATTGTTGCTAGAAACCTAGTCAAACCCGGTCAAGAGACAGCAGAGACCGTCCAACTTTGTGGAGTTCGTAAGAGTGATGCACCTACAGCGCTTCCCATCGCATTGGTGGAGATACACTCTGATTTTGTCAGAGGCGTGATCAAAGCGGCTGTTATGGATGATCCCATCTACCAGTCATACTCGGCGGGAGCTGTGGCCACTGCTTATATGAAATAAGCACACGTACAGTGGAAGCTATAGAGCAGAAGGTCAACAAGTTCATGAGAAAATGGCTAGGGGTTCCACCAGGTCTGTCAGTTGTAGCACTGTACTGCAAAAAGTCAAAACTTCTGCTTCCCTTCAAGTCAGTTGTTGAACAGTACAAAGTTGGAAAGGCAAGGCTTGCAATGATGCTACGCGAGTCAGCAGATGACGTGGTTAAGTCCATTCAGCCCACACTGAATGCGGGAAGGAAGTGGAGAGTGGAAGAAGCTGTTGATGCTGCCCAAATGTCGCTCAAACTGAGGGAGGTAATCGGATACACACAAACGAATAGACGTGGATTTGGTCATGGAGACATCCGCTGGTGGTCAAAGGCATCAAGCAGGGAGCGCAGAGACATGGTAGTTCAGGAGATACGAGGAGCTGAGAATGATAAGAGGTTGCAAAAAGCAGTGCAGCAGGTCCAACAAGGCCAATGGACTACATGGGAAGGAGCCCTGCAAAGGTCCATGACATGGCATATGGCACCTCTTCGGCTCAGCTTCGTTATTAGATCAATGTATGACCTGCTGCAGTCGGCCACAAACCTTGTGAGATGGGGAAAATCTGATAATGAACAGGGCCCCTGTGCCAGGGGAGGCAGACACTTGAACACGTGCTGTCAGCGTGTAAGGTGTCATAAGACCAAGGCGATACACATGACGCCACAACAAAGTGCTAAATGAGCTGGCTGTGACAATAGATCTGGCAAGGATGAAGGCGAATAGCAATGTCAGGCCGATTAACCCAAACACATACTTTCTGAGAGCAGGAAAGTCAGCACACCAAAAACAGAGTAAATCAGGTAGCAGTATACCATCTCTCCTTGACTGTACAAATGACTGGGAGATGGCCTGGACGAGGGGCATATCCAGAGAGTATCAGGAAATGTCGAAGACGGCCGGATAAAGTGCTGCATTCTTCATCATTGCACAAGGTTATATTGATTGAACTGATCGTGCCATTTGAATCCAGATTGGAAGAGCAACATTTGTTCAAAGCGGCCAAGTATAGTGATCTGGCCGCGGATGTGAGACACGATGGGTTCACTGCAAAGGTCATGGCTGTTGAGGTGGGTGCAAGAGGGCTCGTGGCTGCATCAGTGTATGATTTATTGAAACTTTTGGGGCTGAGGGGACAGTCAAGAACAAGGGCACTGAAGAGGCTTAGTGAAACTACGGAAGATGCCTTGCTGGCTGTGGAACAACCGTAATGGGCTATGGAACTCGGGACAGTAAACTATATCCCCACCTGCGTTACAGGAAACAACATGAATGTGGAAATTTTTCTAAGTCCGCAATACATTTTCGTTGTATTGGTAAAGGGACGGTAGCTTACAGGCAACACGCAGCGTGTTTTATATGAGGCGTCGGGTGCAAGTAGATTTCAGTTGCTAGCGTGCACTGGCTTCAAGCCTCGTTGGCTTTGCGCAGGTGGGTCAGTGTCTGTTCCTAGTCGTAGTGTGCTGTGGCACAATAATTTGTTTTCAACATAAGGGTTACTTTCGCAATTGCCTCCGGCTGGCAGAATTGTGGATTTTAAAGCTGCAACCAAGGTGGAGTGGGTTCATTTTCTACATACGAAAACAGGAGGCGGAGACACTTGGGAGTCATGACCCAGGTGAGTTCGCCCCCCCCCCCCTTTAGAGAGTAATAGAGTATACAGGGCCGAAACACTTGTTCGACGGGTGGACTACTTCTGATGATCAGACTGCCTCCTGTTGTATCGCTCTGTATAGAGTTTCGTATACTAATTACAATCACATCATTGGTTATTGATCACAAATCATTTTTTGCAAATTTTCTCTTCATATTTGACATTAGGCATTACATTGCTTATTTATTTGATTTATATTGATGTCACAATATTACTCAAGATCAATACATTCATCAAATATATTCACCATTATCATTACACTACATTCTATATTTCACGAGTTGCTTATTACAGAATTAGCATCTTGATATTTATTCGACTTAAAGAAATAATTCATACTAAACGTTTTTCATCATAATTTAACTAATTACTACAATTAGTTACAGATAGGTCGAGGCAATCTAACTATCATGTTGCCTTTGGTTCATTTTTACTACAATTTAATTGACATATTGTTAATTATTTATATGAATTAACATTTTGGACATGACTTGACATGTACGTACATTTATTGACATTGTCGTGAGTATGATTGAGGTTCATGTGTGTGGTCATGAGATGGTTATACTCGGGTACTGGACGACATGACGACTACTTCACACAGTGTGTGAAATTGTGGGGACATGGGTTTGACATAGGCACTTTTTCATTTATCCGTGACCTCAATTATAGTGTTTAATTGTCTCTAATGACATACAAGAGGGTCGTATGACAAGCTAGTCACCTCACAAATTGTGTTTAAGCTGCCTACCTATATTGGCTATGCACATTGACCTGATGGTGTTCATTTGCACTTTCCTAGTTAGAAAAATTTCATTTTTCTTCTGAAAGGGGGGGGGGGGGGGGAATATGCTAAGTGATGTTTTATACAACACTATTGGTTTACTTGTTAGTTGCTATTATTTGCTCTAACTATTCGACATTAGACGGAGCAACTGTGCCCGGGCAGGTCACGGCGCCAATGAGTGTGTTTGGTGCCCGCGTCAGTTAAATGTGCAAGTAGTTATATTGATTTTATTTTCGATTGGAGTTAATCCGTTTGATGTTGTTGTTATTCAAGTGCTAACTGGCCTTCCGCCAGAGATGGTAATACTTGACATTTGCTCATTTTTCTGTCCAGGTTCATTCTTCCCTTTAGGTTTAGTGATAAGCAATCTCGTATAATGGTTTTCAAATGATCCAACTGTAACACAGCAATTGTAGAAAATTCAATTAGTGTTTATTGATGTCATAAGGAAAACACTGTAAATTTCACAATGATGGTTGGTTATCCAAGAGGAACGTTTATATATCCACAATGAAATATATATATATATATATATATATATATATATATATATATATATATATATATAGATATAGATATATATATATATATATATATATATATATATATATATATATATATATATATATATATATATATATATATATAGAGAGAGATATATATATATATAGAGATATATATATATCCAATGGAATAATATACTAACTTGTCTACTTAAAAACTTGTCTTGATATTCTCAAAGACGAAGTTCACTTAACACTATTTGTAAAATCCTCAAAAGTCCAAAATCATGGAATCATTGGAATCATAAATCCTGAAATCACTGCCCTTTCTCGCACTTCTCTCCTATTTATACTATTTCTTCTTTTTCCCCGCCAATTTTCACACGATGCTTTCTTTTTTCACACGGTACAATTATCTACATTTGCACACGTTTTGTCAGCTTTTCGACTTTTTTCACACGTCTCTCTCTCTCTAAACAGCGGGAAAAAAACCAAAATAGCAACTCTCACTTCACAAAATTTTCCATTCAAAACACGCATTTAATATTTTCCTTGGGACTGCACTATCTTTGTCTCTCTTCGTCGTGACTGCCACTGAACTTTAATGACCCTGCATTTTGTGCGAAAACACCTTATTTGCTTTACGTCTGTTATTTCTATCTTCTAACACGTATAAATGGTAGTGTAGTAAGCCATGCGGTCACACAAAGCCTACCAAAAGATATGACGTAGTTAATTATATGCAAGCAGACGATGTAAGCATGCGCAAAAGTGAGGGTACGGTCTTTGGAGCATTCTTCGCTGTGTGTCCAATGTGTCTAGACCTATAAGTCAGAGCTGCGAGATGTATTTGGTATCCGCTGTCTGAAATATATTTAATCTGAGGATGTTTGCTTCTATTGTATGCCGGAGTTGTCTGGTGATATGCAGAAAAGTATTGTAATACTTCAGTTCTAACATTTTTGTGTCGATATCGTTATAAAAGACTTTATTCCGACCTCAACGGGCAGACGGCTACATTATTCATTGATGTATAAAAGATATGAAGGCCTTGGTGTAGATGGCCAAGTTTATCATTGATTATCTTCAAATATGATGTGGACATGGAGATGATGTTATCACGTCAATAAAGTATTATCTGTGTGGTCAAGAGTGATTTGCTCAAGTGTATATTACATGCTGTTTGCGTTGGTGTTGAATGACCTCTCGTTTGTACTTGGCTACAGCACCAATTCTACTAATATTATACAACACTGAGGAAAAAGCAATGCATCTACTAATATTTTGCCACACAGAAGTAAAAGCAACGCAACAATTTGGCTTCTTTAATGTTAGTTATCACTTGTGACTCTGTCACGGAATTGCCTCCCCTGATTTGCAGTAGAAGTCCAACAGTGGTCAAACTCAAGAGTATCTAATATGGGTCTTCAAAGGTGTCTACCTTCGCACAAGAGTACTCCTGGCAGAGTTGTAAATAGAAGGAAAATGATGCTTCTATCTCAAGGCAGATTTCATGAGATATTTCAGAAGACAAGAACAATGCTGCATCGGGCAGAGCAATTGTTAACTTAAATCTGATCCGCCGCCTTTTATGAAGAATTAAGCACATATTAATTTCAACTCGTTCAAGCCCCCACCCTGATTTACTCAGTGTAATTTTTATTATTGTGGAATGGCTCTGTTTATAGTGTTTTAGTAAATTGACAGCGACAAACATGCAGTACATTCAAAATGATTAAATCGACGTTAAATTTGTATATTTACAAATAACAAATTTAATAATCAACTACGTTTTAACAGTTTAAAAAAATTTAAATAATTTTTAACAGAAAATACTCATCATCATGTGATAATAATAATAATAAATTCTTTAAGCACCAAACACGGCGCATAAGGCAGAAACCAGTGCTCTCCAGGTTGTTCGTTGTGACGCCACTCCTCTTAGCTCTTGCACATTATTTAGGCCCAACGTTCTTCCTTCTCTTATTATTGTTCTTCTGAGTGTTTCTTTTGGTCTTCCTTTTTTCCTCTTACCCTCAGGAACCCAAGTGAGCGCCTGTAGTGGTATTCTGTTGTTTTGCATTCGTAGGACATGACCGATATATGACCATCGTCTTTTCCTTATATAGTCGGAGACATATTTCTGCCTAGAGTCTTCTCTTATTTGTCGATTAGTCTTGAATTCTTTCCAACTGATGTTCATGAGTTTTCTAAGACATTTGTTCTCGAATGTATTCAGCTTGTTCTCCAATGATTTTGTTATTTTCCAACTCTCACAGCCGTATGTTAACACTGAGATAACATTTGAATTAAACAGACGAAGCTTGGTATGTATATTCAATGATCGTAATTTCCAAATGTTAGATAATCTATTGAAGGCGCTAGCTGCCAAAGCAATTCTAGTATGGATTTCTCTTGTTGTGTCACCATCCTGAGTCATTTTACTGCCTAAATAATTGAAACTTTCAACTTTCTGTAGTTTTTCCCCGTTCAAGATGATATCAAAGGTCTCGTTAGAAAAGTTCATCATGTGATGGTAGTGTGTTTTATGTAAGAAGTCACTTGGCAGCTTTTAGGTTTGACTTAGCTGTAAATGGTAGTTTCTTCTCCCGCTGGGTGTTTGGGTTCTGTGCAGATAGATCGCTGGAGGTCTCGTGTCTGTGGTCAAGATTAAAGGCGCAGCACGTTCCAAGAAAAATCAGAGAGTAACTGCAAAGGTGGTCCCGCATCTCTAAGACCCTCTGATGATGGTGTATAGCTCGACGTCAGTCCACTTCTACCCTCACTTTGTTTCAGACATTAGTACCCTCACTGGTGCTACCAACTAGTATGGTAAAAGAATAGAAACAAAACGCTCTTCTGAGTATTGCGTTTCTCGACACATAGTTATGTGTCCTCTTCTTCCTATTCCACCATCCCATCTACCTCAAGATTTTACCCTCGATGAGAATTAAGCTTTGTCCCTCGAGAGAAAACTTTCTTTACATTTAAATTGAATAGCTTTATATTTACTTTATATTCAAATGAAAATGTTAACAGTACAGATAGAATATGTTTACATTTACCTATATACTGGTTGAAAAATGTTCACAACACAGACTGAAAATGTTCCCATTTACATCTAAACTGATTTTAAAATGTTCACAATATAGATTGAATATGTTTTCGTTTACATTTACACTGGTTGAAAAGCTTGAAACTTTCAATAATTTTAAAGTGCATACATTTACACAGACATTTACACTGGTTTCCAATTGTAAATATTATAATTAGAATGTGCATCATTTCTTTCATCTTTCCATCCCTGCTCCATATGGAATTTGGGACTACGTATACTTTTAGTTGTCTTTAAGAAACTAGTAATAAAGCAGTCATCAGCCATTGCAGTGGTGGTTCATGAAATCATCATTCTATATGCTGAGGTTGCCAGCCTCAAATGCCTTAGACATCCACTAACAATTTTCACATATTAATATTCACACGGCAATATATACGTACATATTACTTCACATGTTAGTAATGAACATTATAGAATGTAAAATGTACAACTTAAGCCAATCTTGGCTCACAGACTATTTGCTCAGAGAAGTAGGCTTAAGGCACTGGCAGATGCCTTTTTTCACTTGTTCTTGGGGGTCGTTATTGTAAAGATGAATTTCCACTATGACTCCGTGTTTTAGTTTCCTCAGATTCTGGTTTTCCTTATTAAAATGATAGAGTTGTCCTGGGCTGTTTAAGTCCTGCAAAATACTCCAACAAAAGTCTGGTCTGATAACTGGAATGCTGATTCTGACTCTGGCAGTCTGGTTTCGCCTTGGCAAGCGTTTCTCACAGTGTCTTAACACTGAAACGTGTCAGGTTATATTGCAAGCGTTCCCCCGCATTAGTTTGTTACGAAGCTAAGCAGGGCTCCAATCGTTCCACACACGCGTGTTTTGTGGGGTAATTTCAAAATCATTTCCGCCTGAAATAATGTGCGTGATGCCTGTTAAAGCCAGATTGGAGCGGTATAAATGTTACGGTGACATTTCATCGCCACCGTAGATGTTAAGTCCAAAAAACACACACACCGATCATCATAAGTGTTAAGGGCTGATTGTAATGCGGTGCAATATCTTAAGTGTGTAAGGCTCGTACAATGTCAACAGTCTGGAATGTCACTGTATGCGTTGAAGCGTGGCTGGTACCCGTGACACAAATAGCATAGGTACAGCTTAGCCACTGTAAATATTAAGTGTTGCGGGCTGACTGGTATAAAGGCATTCGTGTAGATTGTCTTGAGGTGTAGTATGAAGTATGTAGAGTGAGTGAATCTCAATGGTTTGCGAATGCGTGTTGAAAAGTTCGTGGAAGTAGGAAGTAGGCATAAACATGACATCACACTCTATAGTTATACAGGTATGAATTCATAGAGTTCTGGAACATCTCTGACGTTTACAGGACTTTATTACGCCACAAGCAACAGGTACGCCGACATGAATATAAATAGTCATCGAACAGTTCATGGTCATAATATATTAATAAAGTTCATCATTCCGCTATGCATGTATCTAGTAAAGCTGATCTCGTACAATTCTCTCACTCATCAGGTTCAGGGAAGATATATTCCGTATGTGAGTTTAAACAAACTTTACACTGACATTAGTTAGTCAGATATTAGATGACGCCAGCATGCCGCACAAAATGGCGGACTTACAGTTCAAAATTGCCTCCGGGTGCTTCTTCATCAAAACAAGGGGAATCCCACCTTGTATAATTAGTATCGCCGGCATGCGGGATACAAATCAATATATAAGTACTTCGGGCATGCACCAGCCTAGTGCATAATATCAGAATACATAGTGAGCTTCCTTTCAAGGATACGTAGGTGGTTCGTTTTCCCGCTCAGGGAAAAATATCATAAGCTGTCGATAATACAAGTCATGAAGATTCTAACAAATAAGGGAAACAGTTCAAAGAATCAATTACCTTATGTCCCTTCAGAATAAATATAACCACACTCACATCGCCTGCAAGGCGTTAAGAATACACATGAAATAATATACGACATCTTGTCGAACCACAGAGGACTTATCAAGAGACATCTTGACTCTCTTAATCACAGCCCGATACTCTGTCAGTCATAGCCTCTTCAAAATCGCGCCAGAAGCTACGCATGCGCACTGAGACGCCAGACCTTTTGAGCACAGCTCAAAGTAGACGGTTTGAAACCATATCAGGCAAAACTGACATCGGTTTTCAAATCAAACCACAGACATAACAGACAAGTGAGATCACTACCCTGTCAACAATCATCCCAACAAAAACATGGATTAATGCCCTTAGACTAGGAAATTAATAATAATGTTCCCAGCTTTTAGTCAGGCACTTTTACATACATAGACTCAGCAAACTGACCGCTACAATGCCAAAGGTCATCTTTCTCGTTTATGGCAAAAAAAAAAAAACACATCCGATTGTCTTCTCTGCAAATGCCTGCAATTACATCTTACTTTGCAGGAAACGATTATGTCATTCCTGAGTACTGACAAATAAATTATCTCCGGTTAGTGGCTATTAAACTTTCAGCGTATTACCATCTTGGCGAAGAACGCACCCTGGCCTTTTCAGAGATTAAGCAAATGCGCTGGACGATTTTAGTGTTAATCTGTAGTCTGACGTCGGCCACACCCGAGATTAATCAACATGATTGTTGGCTTTCTCAGCGGGGAGGAACGGGTAACAAAACAGACATGACGACTTATCGCTGAGAGAAGTGTAAGAATGTTTGAAAAAACAAAATTTCTGCTACAAAGCAGAGAAAGAAAAGGGTGCAACCCGGACATTTCAAGTTATCAGTACTCACAAAAATGTAACTAATTACTGCCGTAGTGGAGAAGAGATCGAGAAGAGGCGGCCCCAACCCATCATGTGACAGACTCAACGTCATGAGAAATAAATGTTATTTTGGTAAATTGTTTAGCTTAGCTAATTTGATCAGCTATAAGCCTTTTAAAATATTCGATTGGTTTCTCACATAAATGTGAGTGCTTTGTGTAAAGGTGTTTCAGCTTACTTGAAGCCACGGCTTTGTTTTCTCTCTCGCCACAAACAACAGACTTAGGACGTGGAATCCGAAGAACAAATAGTCTTCATCATACTGGCGCAAGACAGTTTTAGGTTTTAGAACTAAAGCTAACTGTACTATGAGCTATACTATTAGACTTAGTGCCATCTACACTTGATTCATGGGCATCATCTAACTTACTTTTTTTTCACTTTGAAATATGTCTATGTCTAGTCTAATAGGCCCTAAAATAACAATCAACTAAATTCAGAAATAACAAATTAACTTAAACGAAATAGAAATAACAAACCGGGTATGACAGGGTAGGTAGTCATAGTTGACGTACTTTTGTTGTTGTTATAAAAATTGTTTACTCCATAGCGATCATTGTTTGGAAGAAACATTGTTTATTGTATTATTTTTAATTCTCAGAGTGTACCTAACCGAGTTACTGTTTGTAAAACCCTCGCCATTTTTGGCAATAAGTGTAATATATATATATATACATATATATATATATATATATATATATATATATATATATATATATATATATATATATATATATTTTTTTTTTTTTTTATTTTTTTTTTAACATTCGACTTATTGCAATGTTAATCATTTTTCTTCACTGATGTATTTTTTATGGAAAAAATGTGGCTGATGCCTAGCTAATGTATTTGTTTAGTGACAGGTTGAGATGGGGTATTAGCATATTGTCCTAGACTGTCATGTAATTATACACACATATAATTGTTTCGTTTTGTTGGTTTGGTAGGACAGTATGCTTTATGCATTTGCTCCATATAATAGGAGATGTTTTAGAGATCTGTGGATGTATGGGTTAGAGTGTCACTCACTTATTGAAGTATTGTTTTATAGCTGATCTCGTCATATATATATATATATACGAGGGGCGGTCGAAAAGTTTTGCACTTTAGTATGAAGGAGTCAAGGCACGTACCTGGAAATTGGTGTGAACTTTAGTCCTTCTCTATGTATTCATCCCTCAAGGCAATGCACTTCTCCCATGTCTTCTTCACCTTCCTGATGCCCTGATTGTAGAACACCCCCGTCTGGGCCCGGAACCACGTCTCCAGTTCAGTAATCAAGTCCTGGTCGTTAGAAAAACGACGTCCACGAAGCGGATTCTTCATGTTTGGAAATAGGAAGAAGTCACTCGGTGCCAAGTCCGGTGAGTATGGTGGATGGGGCATGATTTCATACCCGCACTGCTGGGCAAGGACGATGGAGCCATGAGCTGCATGAGCCGGTGCATTTTCCTGAAGCAGACGAACGCCTCTGGACAGCATCCCGCGTCTTTCGCGCTTCATTTCTTCTCGTAACTTCTGGAGAAGACTTTAGTAGTACGTGGAGTTGATAGTACGGCCACGAGGAAGGTAGTCGGTGAGTATTACCCCGCGGCAGTCCCAAAAGACGGTGAGCATGACCTTTCCCGCAGAGGGCACCATCTTTGCCTTCTTTGGTGGTGGCGAACAGGAATATTTCCATTGTTGGCTCTGGTTTTTAGTCTCGGGGTCATAGAAATGCACCCAACATTCGTCCACAGTAACCAGTCTACGAAAAAAAATCATCTTTGTCAGCCATTGCAAATGTCCAACATCTGTGCGGATGTTTCAGCTCGATGCTCCTTTTGGAATGGCGTGAGAAGGCGGGGAACCCACCTGGCGGACACCTTTGACATGTGAAGCTGCTCATGCAAAATCTTCAATGTGGTCCCATGACTTAGTCCCAACTCAGCCATGATTTCCTCAACGGTTATGCGCCTGTCTGAGAGGACTAGGGCCTCCAGTCTTGCAACATTGCTTGCATCATCTGCAATGGACGGCCTGCCGCTCCTTGGTTCATCTTGAACGCTGCTGTGTCCCGTTTGAAAGTGACTTTTCCAACGCTTCACGGTGTCATACGAAGGGCAGACATCCTTATAAACGGCAAACATCTCATCATGAATTTGCTTTGCGGATATGCCCTGCAGGTGCAGGAATTTGATTACGCAACGAGCCTCCGTTTTGTCCATGACACCGCTTCATACACAACTGAACCAGTTTCCCGCCAATTTCTCTTTCACACGGCACCCCGCGCGCGCCATGTACGGGCGGGAAATGTAAACCAATAGTGTGTCTTTACAATGATACACAGCAATCCCGCCTGTCTTAACGCTTTCTTAGTAAAGTGCAAAACTTTTCTACCGCCCCTCGTATATATATATATATATATATATATACAATGACACCGTCTTCAGTGAGATATGTTTGTATCCATTCAGGAGATGGTACATGAGTCGTTCTGTGGTATGTGCCCATTTCTGCAGTGCGACCCATCTGGAGAGGATGGTAATGTCACAGGCCGGTGTCATGTGTGTGAATAGTGGAGTGATTGTGGTTAAGGGCCACTGAGGTTGTCAACATATGTTTCAGTTTAACTCTGGGTCTGCTTTTTGTCTATTTGAGAGTCATTGATTTGTGACTTGTGCGTCTTCTTCTTTGATGCTTACCCGCCGACCTTCAAAGCAGTCAGTGGCCATCACGCCTAATGGCGTCTTGTAGGGCAACAACAAATTGATTCCACTTTGCTCTGTCGGCGGCCATCCTTCGTACAGTGCCCCAACTCTGGTTCATTCTTTGCATCTCAGCTTCCACAGTCCTCCGCCAAGTTGTTTTTGGTCGGCCTCTCTTTCGTTTTCCTTCAGGGGTCCAAAGCATAGCTGTTCTTGTGATGGTATCGGGGTCTCTTCTGAGGACATGGCCAACCCAGCTCCAGCGTCTTCCAGCTATGATGGTGTGCATGTCCTCTTGCTTGCTCCGAGTAAGCAGATCTTGGGTGGTGATGGTATTCGGCCAAAAGATTCGGGGAATTTTGCTTAGGCATGATGTGTGAAAAGAGGACAATTTCGACATTTCCTTCTCTAACTCTCCAGCATTCCGCGCCATAGAGAAGCACAGAAAGCACACAGCTCTGATATAATCTTAATTTTGTGCTTGTGCTGTATTGAGAGGACTTCCAGATGTTGTTTAGGCTAAAAAAAAGGCTGTTCTTGCCTTATTCATTCTGATGTTGATGTCTTTGCCTGCCCCGCCGTCTGGTGTTACTATGCATCCTAGGTATGTGAAGGTGTCTGTCTGTACCAGTTGCTGATTCCTTACTGATATGGGCTCAGAGCTGCTCACATTGAGCGTCATGACCTCTGACTTCTTTAAATTGATGTTCAAGCCCACCTGCTGGCTAAACTTATTAAGTCTATCCGTTTTTTCCTGGGTGTGTTGATGTGAATGTGCTAGTAGTGCAATGTCATCTGCATATTCCAGATCTTCCAATGTAGAAAATGTAGTCCATCTTATTCCGCTTGGACTGCCCTCCGTTGTCTGGCGCATCACCCAATCTATGACTGTTAAAAACAGAGTGGTTGATAAGGGGCATCCCTGACGTACTCCTGTCTTCACCTCAAAGGTTAGGTTGCTCTGCCCAACACTACACGTAAAGTTGGCATAGAGGCTTTTTATGATTGACACTATGCTGCTTGGAATTCCATAAGCCCTCAGTATTTTCCATAAACTGTCCCTATGTATGCTGTCAAAAGCCTTTTCAAAATCAACGAAATTAATGTACAGCTGTCTTTGCCATTCTGAGCACTGCTCTATAACTTCGGGAAAGTGTGTTTGTTGAACATCTTTGTATGACGTGACTGAGGAAAGTCTCTGATTTTATTCCGAGCTGTGTGCTAGTTTTTTGTGGCGGTGGGAAACCACAGGTGTGATTATTTTTTGTGTGACGTTTAGGTCTTACCTACTTTCGTACAGGTGATTATTTTCCCGCCTAGGACCGTTCCTGGAAGAACTGTATTAAAGCGTTCGTAGAGAACCTAATAAGGAGTTGAATTGTTCCCGCCTTGGAGCTACTATGAGGTGAGGCGTCGAACATGTCCCGCCTAGTAGCTATGATGGAGAAAATACAGGCGTAGAGTCTTTTCCGTCTGGGGGACATGGAGAATCAAGATGACGATGACACGTGCCTCCAATCACTGAGATATGTGATTTACACCAAACTGGTGGATTTACTGGTGCGAGGTGGCAAGCCGCAACTAGCGATGTTTTGTGTATTATCGTTGTACGTCAGTGAACCCAGTGCGTGAATAGTGTAGTTAGTTTCTACAGGCAACGTAAGCTTGATATCATGTTAGTATGCTTGTGAATGTAAGTGATATTAGGACTTGTATAACAGTGTAATAAAAGTGTTCATAGAACGTTATCGGCGCTGTTAGTTGGTTAATGTGTCATCGAGTCAGTGATGACAGGCCACAGTCACCATGCGCTAAATAACAGTTCCTTAAGACTACAGACACCACCGCTGTAAGATCATAACACAGCTTGGTGCAGCCGTCGTGCAAGAAGGATAGCTGTAATGGGGGCTCAGTGCTCCACGAGAACCGAATGGGAAATGATGATGGTCAAAATGAATAGATCGTACGTACTGACATTATTTTAATGTATTTCCCTTATTACACTTGTTACATCAGTTTAGAAGTGCAAGCATATACTTTTCTCTATGTCTTTTTGTTTTAGCCTCAATAGCTTTTTTTCATCAATGTATTCATGATTTAAGGTAGTGGTTCCTAAACTGTTTTTTCTCTGGGCTAAACTTTCGGAATGTAAATTTGCTCGCGCCACACTGAATTTTTTATTGATACCTTCAAAAACCAAAAAACAAAATCAGCTCCTAGCTGTGCTTTCTTCATTTCATAGAACATAACTACTTTATAAAATGACCATGAGATATCCAGAAAGTATAAAACAATACAGATACATACAAACATGATTCATTCACAAAACATACAAATTCAATGAGAAGTGTAGAGTAATCTCATTTATATTAGGTCTTATTTCAGACAAACAAACTTTCATCTCATAATCAACATAAAGAGAACATTCTCTGTGCTGGTCTTTGATATTTGTCAGATCTGCAAATCCTGTTCACAGTAATATGTCGGGGAGAACTGTATCTATCTGCTATAAAAAAAAATTACCTTACTTAATAAAATATGGAAAATTCAATGGCTTTCCATACATATACTTCAAATATTATATCACAGGTAACGAAATAAATAAATGACCTTCATATTTATTTTTGGCATATGAATTTTTTAAAATATCTCTCCAAATCCTTGTTTGTCTATGAATCTTCCAGTCACACCTGCCATCCTCTCGAGCCACACCAGTTTTATAAAAGTATTCTGAGCAAAATGAAAAAAACGTATACTTATAATAAAGTTAAACACGGACAATAAAGGAAACAATATAACAGGCTTAGCTATCATGTCGTTTATCTGTTCACTTCGTTTTTGGCTTTTAAGCTAATTACACCTGTCTGACTATATTTCCGCACAAAAGATGAGAAGAAAACGCTGGAGTAGGGCGCGAGAGGAGGAAACTGTAGCGAAAGGTTTTCCTAGTATGATAGTAGTGGTAGAGCAGAAGTAGAATCTCTCTCCAGAAAGTATGAAGTTCCAGTGCCCGAGAAGTACACTGGTATCACAAGTGAGTTACAGCTGTGAATACTCTGAGCTGGACAATAGATTTAGGCTTCAGAAGTATAAGATGCTACTTCGCTATCGTAACCCTATGTGATATTATAATTAAATTAGAAAAAGTAACTCAAAATTTAACAGTTAAAAATTTAACAAGTCAAATGAGTACAATTATCCAATTTATTATGTACATCTATATATTCTTGTAATGATAAATGGGTGTTGGAAGATGGTAAAATGTATGATTATTTACAGTTACAAATTAAAATAACTAATAGAAAAAGTCTTGGATTTATCTTCCACTGAATTTATAAAACAAGTTTGTCACATTATCTCTTGCCATCTAGTTTTCATCATTAGAAAGTCGTTTTAGAACTGCTCACAGGATTTGTTGGATGGAAATATATAAACTCAACTTTATCCACGTCTGCTCGAGGTTCCTCCGACACACTGGAGTACGGAAGACTTTCCTTCAGCCCGCCCTATAACTACGGGGGACTAAGGTGTTGAAGTTTGGTTGACCTCTAGGCTTCAGTGAGCTGGATCAACTTCTTCAAGTCTTTAGTTTCTCGATCAGGAATGATCATAAACATTGATCATAAAAACCTGGAACAAGAAGTAATAGGTGGCCATTGTTCTAACAATCTCACCACCCTCTGCTGTTCATGATGCGACCATGTCTTCAGTGTTTGTATGTAAATGAATGAATCATGGTAGTATATTACAGAGATAGCATGATAAGATAATGTATAAGGTGCAGAATTAACAATATACATGAATAAATCACATGTTATGATACATGGGTACGATATAACCTTTGCCTTCCACTTATGGATGTCAAGTCACTTATGTACTTGCTGGTATGTCGTAAGCTTCCAGGCAAGAATTAGCCATAATATATTTGGCTAACCAATTAATGGTTATGCTTCCTGACAATGCCGGTGAAGGTTATCTCTGGTTAGCGTCATTCCCTTTTTTATTATATCTGCTACAATCAATCAGAAATAAAATCTGAAATAAAATGATATTAGTAATACATATATTTTTAATAAACTTACATACCCTCTTAGGATTAATAAGCTCACGGTGAGACTGTATTGGCTTAACTTAATCTGCCCTGCATGCAGCGTGAAAATAGAACTTTTCTTGCAGAGGCTGTCCTCCAGTTTCTCACTCTGGCTTCTGGATTTGGTGTGTGATTTACAATGCGCCGCTCTGTCCTTATATTTCAGTCTCTCGCGCGTACGAGAAAGCAGCTCCCAAATTCCCCAAAAGATTTTAGTTTCATCTCCTGTTTTGAAGCTATTTGAAACAATCTGTGCTTTTCCTGTACTCGTTTTTCTCTTCTGTCACTCACACACTTATCTCCTTCCTTCCTTCCTATATATCATTTCCTTTTCCCCATATGGGGCTTTCATTACATATAAGTTTTATACAATTCCGTTGAGGCTTGTTAGTGTAATAAATTTTTAAAGATTATTAGCTAACTTTTAGCCGATGTGATGAAGGTGAAAAATATTAATTATCTTTAAAACTATTTATATTTGAATAATATCCTTTTGGATATAATTCCTAGCCTATCTCTTTTGTTGAGTTATATTTATTTAATATTATTCCAACCATGCGTTCTCCTGTAGTGAATAATTTAATGTCCAGTAAATGCAAACTTTTAAAGTCGGCCATACATTCCTATATAGCTATTTCCTCATTCTTCAGTAATACTGTATGGCTTTTAACCGTAAGTCACATTTCCGCTGTCTACCAACTTCAAAGAAAGACCGCAGCGCTGACCTTGCGCTGGTGTGTGTGGGTGTCGCGTGGGCGTGTCGCGCTACAACCAAGCAAGTGTTTACCAAATCTCGCTACAGAAACCTGTTTGGTCGCATTACCAGGCAGTTTTTGTTCTGAGACGTTCAGGGTAACAGAGGTACGAGAAGACCATGGATCACACAGAGAAGAGGACTGGGGGCAGATATGAAAAAAGATAAACAATCTTGGCACAGGACAGGACGACTGAGTATAAGATTCTTGACGGCCTATGCTCCTTTGTGAGCTGAAGAGGGATGAATGAATGTTAGATAATAAAAAATAGGAATTTTAGAAATTTTTTCTGTGTTTGCCTTAGGGCAAGAGAGCCTGTAAGAGCGCATGTATCGTGCTGCCGTTGCAAAATCCGAAAAATTCCGAATTCCAAAACACATCTGGCACAGAGTTTCGAATGAAAGGTTGAGGACCTTTACATACTATCGGTGGCCTGACCGAGTTATGAAAGTGAAATAAAAATGAAACATTTACTTACTACATTTAGAATAATGTTCTGCTTTTGTAGCGAAGTTTACAAGATCTTTGTTTCTCTGGCACTTCTGTTCGATGCACACCGCGTAGGTTTTCATCTTTCTGTTAATATAAGTTAAATTCTAACATAGTGTACGTTACTATAAAGTCAAGTACTTGCAAATGACTATCTAATCTATCTAATCTTATCTATCTTATCTATTGTATCTATCTATCTATCTATCTATCTATCTATCTATCTATCTATCTATCTATCTATCTATCTATCTATCTATCTATCTATCTATCTATCTATCTAATCCAGTGTTTCTCAACCCTGATAGTAGCAACGCCCCCTTTTGACAACTAATATTTTAAAAAGCCCCCCCCCACCCTTTTAACACCCGCTTGCTCTTTATCGTGTATACACAAACACGAACACACACATATACGTACATATATTCCACCATACTTTTAAAAAAGCAATGCAGTTAATGAGTTATCTTTTCTTATAATATAAAGAAAAAGAGAAAGCACATTTATAAAAGCATAATAATAATAAAAATAACCCCTTCAGTCATAACTGACTATGAGAATCCGACCCTGAGATGACAGCTCTCAGCTGCTTATTTTTCGACGTTTTCTCCTCTCTTCGACTTGTTGTGAGAGCTTTTCGCCCAATCTGAGGTGGCGCCGTAAATAGCATCGCCACTTGGTGCGATCGGCAGCTTCATCCTCCCACGCTGCTGGATTTATGTCCAGTGCCCTCATATCTCTCTTGCACACATCTTTGAACCTCAGCTGTGGTCGCCCAACTGTATAAAAGCATAGTTATATTAAATATGTGTTTAAGTACGGAATTATATTCACCACAAGTTCATTATCCTTGAATTACAAATTGGCAGAGCAAATTATATAAAATTAGTTCTTACAACTGTATAACTATCATAATCGTATCATTTTAATAGCGCCTAAATGATTGCATATATATCTTCAAATCTGAATATTTCAGCCTCTCCTTATGTAACCACTTTAAACATGAAAAAATTTGAAAACTTATTAGTTCATAATAATGATATAATTCTATAAAAATTCACTTACTAATGAAGCTTAATGAGATTCTTGTGCTTGGTGTGACTCAGCCAGTTTTGTAATATTTGATTCCAAGTTTGTTAAAAGAAGTCTCAGATCTCCTGTTACAAATCTGCAGTCGGTTTCGTTGCTTTTGTAGTAGCAACACTACTGCACTGAACTCCTTCTCCACCAAATACGACGTTGGGAATGCTGTAATTAGCAATTTAGTTTCACGCCAAAGAACGGGATACGCAAGCCTCTGCTGGATCCAAAATTGTTCGTAATGTGTGTGACTGAATCGTGCTTTTGCCTCGAAGTCATTTTGTAGCTCAATTAATTCTTCTTGTAAATGTTGACTAACTTGTTCCACGTCTGATTCAAACGGATTAATCACCCAGTCCGGTATTATTAGTTCTTGCAAGTCCTTAAATATTATGCTCATATCATTTTTAATAGCGTCCAAATGACTGCAATAAACCTATAAATCGGAATCTTTAAGCCTGTCCCCACCTAACTGTAGTAAACATGGAAAATGAGAAAGTTCTCGGGGATTAAGATTATTTTTATATAATTTCAGTTTGTTGATGAACGCCATGATAACTCCTTTCACTTTATTCAGACTGATCTCATTTCCTTGTAGCTTAAGAAGAACCTCATTTAACGTTTCAAATATATCTGAAATATAGGCCACATCGTTTCGCAATACTTCTCTTTCGATGCTAAATTCTTCTTTGATTGAATCCAAAAAACTCTACAACAGTATCAAATAATGCCCATATTTCTTTTTAAACTAGTTACCTTTGGACAGCCATCGTACTTCCGTGTGTAGGAGAAGACGTTCAAACTTGTCACCATTATCACAACAAAGTTTACGAAAAAATCTATCGTTCAACGAATGCGCTTTAATTTTGTTAATAACACTGATAACACAGTTCAATGATTTGTGGAGTCTGTCACTAAGATGCTTGGCGACTAAATGTTGTCGACGAATAACACAATGAATTATTAAAACACCTGGTGCCACATTTTTTAAGTAGGCCTGAAACCCACGATTACGACCAACCATAGCTGATGCTCCGTCTGTCGCACGTGCGATGACATTGGAAAAAGAATTTTTTTTTCCAACAAAAATGTGTTTCCAGAAGAAAATATGTGTCGAGAGTGGAGAGAGAAGGTTAGCTTGGGTGTGTCGAGAGGCTAATGAATGTTTCGAGTGTTGAAGGGACATAAATCTCCGCCTACTGTCTCCTGACAATGGTAATATCCCAGGTACTAAAATTTTGCGTTTGGAATCCTTGAAACACCCTATGGGACGCAAGGCAAATAAAAAATATCGTGTTACAAGCTATGCGAAGGGGAATATCTTTTGTAATTGTTTCATATTGATTCTTGTAAAAATGTACACAACGCCCCTCTAAATGGAAGCAGCGACCCCCAATTGTTGCGACCCATCAGAACGCCCCCAGACATCTTGAAAACGCCCCCCAGGGGCGGTACCGCCCCCGTTGAGAAACACTGATCTAATCTAATCTAATCTATCTAATCTATCTAATCTATCTAATCTATCTAATCTAATCTATGTATCTAATCTATCTATCTATCTATCTATCTATCTATCTATCTATCTATCTATCTATCTAATCTAATCTATCTAATCTATCTATCTAATCTGTCTATCTATCTATCTATCTATCTATCTATCTATCTATCTATCTATCATCTATCTATCATCTATCTATCATCTATCTATCATCTATCTATCATCTATCTATATATCACTTATCTATTTATCTATCATCTATCTATCTATCTATTTTCTGTCTATATATCATCTATCAATCTATCAATCAATCTATCAATCAATCAATCAATCTATCAAGCAATCTATTAATCAATCTATCTATCAATCAATCTTTCTATCTATCTATCTATCTATCTATCTATCTATCTATCTATCTATCTATCTATCTATCTATCTATCTATCTATCTATCTATCTATCTGTCTATCTAGTCTCTCTATCTAATCTATATATCTATCTATCTATCTATCTATCTATCTATCTATCTATCTATCTATCTATCTATCTAATCTATATATCTATCTAATCTATCTATCTATCTATCTATCTAATCTATCTATCTATCTATCTAAATTATCTATCTAAAATATCTACTTAAACTATCTATCTGTCTATCTATCTGTCTGTTTAATGCTTAAAGTATCATGTGGGAATGAAAGAATATAGTAAGCAAGATACATGAGAGTGGAAGGGCAGAATGTTAGACGGCCCTACGCGCCCAATTATTAACCCTTCGAAAATAAAGTTCGTTCGTTCGTTTGTTCGTTCTGTCTGTCTGTCTGCCTGCCTGTCTGTCTGTTTATCTGTCTGTGTCCGTCTCTGTTTCTGTTGTCTGTCTAACTGTGTTTTTGACTACCCGTCAGCTGTTTGTCATATGTTAGCAATATTTGTCATAAAATAAAATAAAATTGTTGACTGTCTAACCACCTATCTTGTAATTATCTATACATTATGTGTATCCTGTACGTCTATCTCTCACTGTCAATCTAACAAAGAAATAACCAGATAAAAGCATACTTACGAGCACACTTCATTTTTCTCTCTGTTTTTCGCGTCTATGACTGGTTTGTTGCACGACTTCCCCTCCTCACATCCCGAAGCTTTTAGTTTGTTGTATATTGTGTCTATGTATTTTGATGCAACTTCAGCAGCGTCTATTCAACAATTGACAATAATAAATCTGTGTAATACATTTTTTAAAACATAGTTCATTGATAGAAAACATAAACAGACATTTATGGAAATTTGTATTTACATTTTTCTATATTATCTGTCATGTATTTACTACTTTAAAAAGAAAAATTTATTTCGTTTGTGGTTGGCGGTGATGGTGGGCATACATGCTGTTGGAAAATGGTACTTGTACAAACAGTCTATCCATACGATTCTATTTGGTATCTACTTATAGCTGCCAGTAAATACTCTATTCAATCAAGTCAGTAAAATTATTAGAATATACTTAGATGAGAACATTATGGTGTCACTCACCCTATCTTTCTGTCATTCGTCTAATTTCCTTATTTAAGACTCACAATCTATCAACTCCGCTGTTACCCACAAAGTGAATTATTAGGAAATTATCAAAATGTTAGAAAGCATCAACATTGACGATAATGACTTGAGGATAATAAAGAACATGTACTGGCAACAAACAGCAGCTGTAAGAATTAGCAGCCAAATAGGAACATTTCAGCAAGTTAAAAAGGGTGTCAGACAGGGATGTGTGCTGTCACCAGATCTGTTCAATCTGTACAGTGAAAATATAATGAGATCTCAAGAGGACGTGCTAGGAATATCACTTGGCGGATATAATATAAACAAGATGAGATACGCTGATGATACAGACTTACTAGCAAAAAGTGAAAAGGAGCTGAAGGAAATGATTGATACAGTCAAAGGCACTGAAGAGATTTAGTGAAACTGAGGAAAAGGCATCATGCTGGCTGTGGAACAACCGCAATGGGCTATGGAACTCGGTACAGTAAACTCTATCCCCACCTGCGTTACAGGAAACATCCGGAAAGTGGAACATTTTTCTAAGTCCGCAACACATTGAGTTTTTCGTTGTATTGGTGAAGGGACGGTGGCTTATAGGCAACACGTGGCGTGTTTTATATGAGGTGTCGGGCGCAAGTAGATTTCAGTTGCTAGCGTGCAGTGGCTGCAAGTCTCGTTGGCTTTGCGCAGGTGGGTCAGTGTCTGTCCCTAGTCGTGGTGTGCTGTGGCACAATAATTTGTTTTCAACATAAGGGTTACTTTAACAATTGCCTCCGGCTGGCAGAATTGTGGATTTTAAAGCTGCAACCAAGGTGGAGTGGGTTCATTTTGTACATAAGAAAATAGGAGGCGGAGACACTTGGGAGTCATGACCCAGGAGGGTCCGCCCCCTTAGAGTGTAAAGGAGAAAAATAGGCCGAAACACTTGTTCCACGGGGGACTACTTCTGATGATCAGATTGCCTACTGTTGTATCGCTCTGTATAGAGTTTCCTATCATCATTATAGATAGTGAAAATAAAGGCCTTAGCCTTAATAGCAAAAAGGCAGACGTAGTGGTTGTCACAAAGAAAAGGGCTTCCCAAAATGCGCTATCAAAGTAAATGAAAACGTTTTAAAATAGATCAATAAATGCAAATACCTAGGCACATTAATAACAACGGATTGAAGATGTAGAAAAATATACAGAGGTCCAAAAAAGTATGTACATGTGATTCATTGACTTCTTCTTCTTCTTTGATCCTTAGCCGCCGACCGTCAAAGCAGTTAGTGGCCATCACGCCAGGTGGCGTCTTGTAGGGCAACAACAAATTGATTCCACTTTGCTCGGTCGGTGGCCATTCTTTGTACAGTGCCCCAACTCTGGTTCATTCTTTGTATCTCAGCCTCCACAGTCCTCCGCCAAGTTGTTTTTGGTCGGCCTCTCTTTCGTTTTCCTTCAGGGGTCCATAGCATAGCTGTTCTTTCGATGGCATCGGGTCTCTTCTGAGGACATGGCCAACCCAGATCCAGCGTCTGCCAGCTATGATGGTGTGCATGTCCTCTTGCTTGCTCCGAGTAAGCAGATCTTGGGTGGTGATGGTATTCGGCCAAAAGATACGGTGAATTTTTCTTAGGCTTCATTGACTATAAGACGGCTTTTGACAGAGTCCATCATGAGAAAATAACCGAATGCCTCGAAGACAAAGGTATTGATGGAAACGACATAAGAATAATCAGTAACCTTTATTGGAGCAAACTGCCACAGTAAGATCTGGAAGGAATTATTCACCAAACATAGACTTAAAAAGAGATGTCAGTCAAGGTTGTGTGCTGTCTCGCTGCCTATTTAATCTATACACCGAAACAAATTTTCAAACAGATAAAGGAAATGCCAGGACTGAACATCAGTGGAAGGTCAATAAACAACCTCAGATATGCAGATGATACCATGTTGTTAGCCGAAAGTGAACCGGACTTACAAGAACTAGTGAAGCAATGAACAGTATAAGTCATGAATATGGACTCGACATTAATACTGAGAAAACAAACACTACGATAATTAGCAAAACAGACGATAAGCCCACATTAAAGATAAGCATAAATGGGAAAATCCTGGAAAAAGTCAAGAGCTACGTATATCTTGGTCATATAATAACAGAAGATGGCAGATGTGAAACAGAAATCAAGAAGAGAATAGGAATGGCCAAAGCTACATTCAACAACATGAAACATATACTGTCATCCAAACAGTTATCTCACAAATTAAAAATGAGAATCATAAAGTGTTATATATATTCTGCATTTCTGTATGGTGCAGAAACATGGACGATGAATAAGCATTTGGAAGAACGAATTGAGACTCTTGAAATGTGGATATATAGAAGAATGGGGCGTATCTCATGGAAAGAGAAGAAAACAAATAAGGAGGTCCTAGAAAATCTAGGTATGAAAAGACAACTAATGAGGGAGGTCAAAGTTCGGCAGCTAAAATACTTTGGCCACATAAAAAGGCATAACACCCTGCAGAAGACCATAACAGAAGGGAGAGTTGAAGGCAAACGTGCAAATGGAAGACAGCGCTATAAGTGGGAAGATAACATCAAGAGATGGACAGGAAAGAGTCTATCAGAGTGCACCACCAAGACAAGAGACAGAAGACGTTGGAGATCCATTACAGCCAACCGTCGTTGAGATGGCAGCTGATGATGATGAAGAAGGTGTATCTCAGAAATGACGAGCAGAATAAATCAGGCAAAAGCAGCATTCTTTAAAATGAAGAGCATTTTATGCAACAGTTATTTGTCGATGTAAGTAAGAAAGAGAGTTCTTCAGTGTTTTATAGAACCAATCCTGACAAATGAGAGTGAGTCCTGGGCAATTAGTAAACAAGTAGGCAAGGCACTAGAGGCCACGGAGATGTGGTTTTACAGAAGAATGTTAAAAATACCATAGACAGTGGGGCAGTGATATTGAATATCACGATGTAATTAAGTATAGTGTCATCCAGGGTTCTTATCTTTGGCGATCGAACTACTGATGTGTCGTAGTAGCTATAGGTCGTTACTATTTGTGAGTTTACTTTATTTATCTCAGTGACCGGCACAACTGTAAGGACGATTGACATCTAGTAAACAACGATGGTGGTAGCGTTTCTTACGTTTATTAACTCACAAATCACGACGAATATATGTACAGCATTAAGACGAAAAAATGTTCTCTATAATGTAGCAGGACTTCGCTATTTCTTTACCCTACATGGGTTTGTAGTGGTGTTTGATGGTATTGTATGATGTTGATATTACTAAATGTAATTGTATGAGGCCAGCTGTGAAGGCTCCTGAGATAAAATGTAGTTGAGAATTGTCAGAAGGCCTTTCTTGCTACCACTACGACCTCACACTTAATTTTTTTTAATGAATGTGGCTACGTAAAGTGTCTAGGGTTATGATATGTAGTGTGGTGTAATAGGTTATAGATATACCCACAGATATTTAACAAGACTAATAATATTAATAAATGTTAAAATACACTGAACTAACTCACGTGTGTAAAATTTTTTGATAGAATTATATTACATTTATTTTGTTCTGGATCAATTTTTTAGGTTGACCAGAACTTAAAAGGATTTAGAGATTATGAAAGAAATGCATGGAATATTATATCATAAATGCAATAGTGTACATATATATGTACTATACTAGTTAGTTTTATTAAAATGTTCTAGTAGTCATCTACTTGGGAGGATAGTTAATGTTTGTGCTGTTGGGGTGGCCTCATCACACCTGTCTATATTGACTACACAGTGTCCAGAAAATGGTGGGAATTTTTATGGGGTATTAGTAACTACACAGCGTTGGTGAATGTCCAGCAGACCAGAGGCTCACTCATCTTGTAGTTGTAGCTCTGGTGCTGAAATCAGGTGGTCCCACCTCTCCGTGCTGGCGGGCAATAATGGTGGTCTCTGTCACAAGTACTGCACAGATACACTCGAGTAAAGTCACCAACTGAATAGACACTGCTTTGTCGACAACAGAAACTCACAGCTCTGCAATCAAAGTATGGGCCATGTGTCAAAATCTATTCTCTACCCACGTCTGGACACAACACTGACACAACAACCACATCATACAGACAGGTCAGATCTCTCTGACCAAACAGCACATTTACCATGGTGGTTTTACATCAGATAGATCCTCCCAGACTATAGATTCTGAAAAATATTTATTAGTTTTCTGCCCTAAAAGAGGATAGGTAATATGTTTCATTATTCTCAACACTTGATCTGTCTTGCCTAACCCTTGCTGGAGTTTATGTACATTGTTGGTCCCTAGACCCTGACTAGGGCAGGGGGTCTAGAGCAAATCCCTACTTGTTTGTAAGGCTAGATTTCGATATGGCAGTATCAAATCACTCGAACATGAAACAATATTCAAAATATATAAGGAAATAATTTCAATCTTACCAGATTATGAATAAATAACACAGAATTGCTAGCAAAACTCAGCTGAGCTGCTGGCTATAGTATGGCGTCCCTAAATTTATTTCACTTTCTTTCATATGGAAATCACCACACTTTAAAATCTGTGTCTATCACTGAACAACTATTGAAGAATGGCCCCAAATGCGCTCTGAGCGCTAATAATATGATTGTCTGTGGCCAATCACTGCCTAGGTTTATTTTAAATTTCAAATTTCCTACACTAAAGTCATTTCAGTCATGCTTCAGTCAAGTATGGATGGTTATCTGTTAGTCTGTCCGTCTCTACTTGTGTTTCTACAAAATTGTACGTGATTTTTGAACCAACCTTTCTCTCCCCTCCAAAATTTTGTCGTTAAAAGTTATTTTTAGACACAGCCACCACAAATATCCCTTCTCTTCCATACTATGTAGATTTGAACACCTGCGTCTCGAGGTCGTGTTTTTTTTTTCAAATAGCGACACTTTTAGATTCAATACAGTCTGTCGATGATGTGAACAACACTGTCTTTTGTCATTATCTTCAATATTATCTATCCGTCTGTAAAATTAAGACCATATTAGTTCACTGCTCAGAATGGGCCATCCGGCCAGCTAATTTTTATATTCCTAACATTAATATTAAGAAAAATTTACTTTTTAATTTTTGTAATATTCCAAACATCTGCGTTTTAGCCGCTGAATTCAAATCAAGGGCTTGGTATCGCGCAAAAGCGTCCAATAAATGACTGTGGCGTAACATATCTATGGTCCCTTCTGTCGAGTTGCTTACTTTTTATGTCAACTTGGGAAACGTGACTTTTCTCCGTTTCCCCCCCAATTGCGTCTCCTTAGCCTTTCTAGTCTCACGCAATCTTTCCAGTCATATTTTTTTTTCTTTTTGATCCGCCGTTCCCCTCCTGCCTAGCAAGTCAATTTTTATGGAGGATGATGACCCGCGGTCTAGGCGATCATGTACTACAGCAGCCTACGCATTATGTTTTTATCCTTAAATGTTATCTTTGGAGGTATTTTACCGTTGTATCTCTGTCAATTTCACTACACATCTCCCCACTTGAAAACATGCCTATGGCAAGTTCCAAAACCAGCGATACACATAGGTAAAATTACTCCTCACGTCTGCCACTACTCTAATTTTGATCACAGGGGTGCCGACTGAGGAAATCTGCACCGACATTCAATTTGCCTGGGATATATTGGATACTAAACTGATAAGGTTGAAGCAACAAAGACCACCTCAACAATCTTGCGTTTTCATGCTTAGCCTGAGACAAGAACACGAGAGGCTGATGGTCCGTCTCCACCACAAAAGTCCTACCATACAGATAGATTTGAAACTTCTTTATTGCCCAGATTAATGCTAAACATTCTTTTTCGCTTGTGGAGTATCCTTGTTCCGCCTTATTCAATTTGCGGCTTGCATAAGCGACTGGTTTAAGTTCCCTAGGAATAGTCGTTGACCAGCATCTTAATTGGAACTCACATGTTCATGCACTGACTAAGCAAACGGCACAGAAAGTTTACCAGTTAGCTAAAATCAAACATTTCCTAGATGAAGATGCACGAAAATTGTTCTATGTATCTCACATACAAACAAACCTTGACTATTGCTCCACAATCTGGGATGGTTGTTCTATGTCCAACACAAAAAGACTCCTTTCACTACAAAAGCGTGCAGTGCGTCTAGTTTCTGACAACTGCCAAACACAGTGTGTAGATCTATATAAATATCTCAAAATACTGCCTCTAAGAAAGCGCTTTCTGTTCAACAAAGCTAAATTTGTTCACAAAATCCTGTCACAGAATGCTCCAACATATCTGTGGCCAATGTTCAAATACAGTGAAAGACGCAGTCAACGCCTTAACAAAATACAAGTGCCCCAGCCTAGGCTTGACTTATTCAAGAAAAGCTTAGCTTACTCTGCTGCTCATCTTTGGAACTATCTTCCACATTATCTAAAACATAACAACCTCAGTCCCTATTCATACAATCGTAAACTTTTCGAATACTTTATGAGTTCTGATTATCTGCCCCCCTAATATGATTATTTTTCCGAACAAATGGTATAATATCGAGTGTAGGTTTAATGATGATGTTAGTGCTTTTCAACATATTTTGTTTCATGGTAATACTTAGTTTGTACTTTTCAACATATTTTATTTCATGTTTATAATTAGATACTGTGAATGTGAGTATGCTATTATTTTACCTGTACAACGTTGAATTCCTTGAATTGATGGGTAAATTGTATGTGAGAATAAATGAAATCAGTATAAAAGACGGGAGAAAGGAAGGGCAGAATGTCAGACGGGCCTGCGTGCCCAATTCTCAACCCTTTGAAAATAAAGTTCGTTCGTTCGTTCGTTCGTTCGTTCGTTCTCTCTCTCTTAGACGGGCCTAAGTTCCTTTCTCTCAACACTTTGAAAATAAAGTTCGTTCGTTCGTTCTCTCTCTCTCTCTCTCTCTCTCTCTCTCTCTCTCTCTCTCTCGCCTTCTCTCTCTCTCTTAGACGGGCCTAAGTTCCTTTCTCTCAACACTTTGAAAATAAAGTTCGTTCGCTCTCTTTCAGTCCCTATTCAAACAATCGTAGACTTTTCGAATACTTTATTAGTTTTGATTACATGCCCCCCTAATCAGATTATCTTTTCTTATAATATCAATTGTAGGTTCTAATGACGATGTTTGTACTTTTCTACATATTTTATGTCATGTTTATAAGTAGTTAATGTTAATATGAGTGTGCTATTTTATTTTACTTTGCAACGTTGAATTCCTTGACATTGATATGTAAAATGCATATGGGAATAAATGAATTCAGTATGAAAGGTGAGAGAAAGGAAGGGCAGAATGTCAGACGGGCCTGCATGCCCAATTCTCAACCCTTTGAAAATAAAGTTCGTTCGTTCGTTCGTTCGTTCGTTCGTTCCCCATCAGGTGAAGATGATCTTTGCAACAAAGCCCCTCCTAGTCCTACATTACTTGCATCGGTTCTTAAGACAAAGTCCTGTGTCAAATCAGGCAGTTTGAGAATAGGCTTGCTAGTGAGTTTTTACTTTAACTCTTGGAACGCTAGTTCACATTGTGCAGTCCAAATAATTTTATCTGGAAGTCCCTTGCGAGTCAAATCAGTCAGAGGAGCACATATAGCGTTAAAATTTTTGATGTATTTCTGATAAAATCCGCATAACGACACGAATGATCGCACGTCTTTTTTTGTTTGTGGCCTAGGTGCTCTCTGCAGTTTTTTCCAAGTTCTTAGGATCAGGGGTCATATTACCCTGATATACAGTGTGTCCCAAGAATTCCAACTCTTTGCATCCAATACAACATTTTGTTGGCCTAGCAGTCAAATTCGCCTCCCGAAGTCTATCAAACAACATCTCCAGAGCTTCAATGTGTTCTTCAAATGTCTCTGTGGCGACGAGAATATCATCCATGAAATTCGTGATACATGGGTTATTCAGGGGATCCAACAATTTTCGCATCATCCTTGAAAACACACTCGGAGCATTTTTCAGTCCGAATGGTAGCATATTGAATTCATAATGTCCATCCGAAGTGCTAAAAGCCAAATAAGGTCTCACTTCAGGCTTCACTGGGATCTGGTAATAGCCTTTACTAAGATCCACCTTTGAAAAGTATTTTGCCTTGTTCAGTCTGGCAAATAACTGTTTTGTGTCTGGTAATGGATCCACTTGTCCTTCTGTGACAGCATTCAGTTTCCTGTAATCTATGCACAGTCTGTGTTCCCCAGACGGTTTTCTCAACCAAACGACACTAGAACTAAAAGATGATTCACTGTGCGAAATAATCCCCTCCTTCAACAAATACTCTATTTCTTCCTTCAATGCCTTCTCCTTCGCGAACGGAATAGAATAGGCTCTCATACAGATTGGGTTTGAGTCTACCAGTTTCATGTCATACTGTAGCAAATTTGTATGGCCTGGTTTATCTGTTAATACATCTGTATGTTCCTCCAGAACCTTTTGAACTCTCTCCCTCTGGTTTTTAGTCAGGTGCTTACTGACTTTTACCTGTGCTGCTGTTTCACAAGGATGTAATGGGTATTCATGTGAGGTGAGTGGTTCTTTTTGCATCTGGGTTGCAATAGCTAAGGTCAATAAGGGGGTGCTTTCCTGGAGTGGTCTGTCCAGATACTTCTTTAACAGGTTTACATGATAAACTTTTTCCTTCCCCTTTTTGTCAATTTTATAGTTTGTTCTAGACACCTTCTCTAGAACCGTATATGGACCTTGCCAACCAATTTGTAATTTATTCTGGCTTCCGGGTAGTAGAAGCAGCACCTTCTCTCCGACTGCCAGTTCCCTGTCCTTTGCCTTCCTATTAAAATATGCTGCATGTTTCTTCCTGGCTTGTTTCAAATTATCATTTGCCAGTTTCCATCCAGCTTTCAAACGAGTGGTCAGTTCGTTCACATATTGATACGATGAGGTAACAGTCTCTTCCGCCTTCTCATCTGTCCAGGTCCTTAATAAAGCTTCTAAAGGACCTTTTATTGGCCTCCCAAATAGCAGAGTTGCGGGAGCCATCCCGGTTGAACTATGTGGTACCTCCCGGTACGCAAACAATGCGGCGGGCAGGAATTGATCCCACAGATCCGGTTTTTTCGTGTGCCAGCTTTCTCAGGATAGAAATGAGAGTCCCATTGAACCTCTCTACCTGGCCGTTCCCTTGTGGATGGTACGGACTACAATGAAAGTGCCTGGCTTGAAATAGCTTAAAAACTTCTTCCGTTAGTTTCCCCTTGAACTGAGAACCATTATCCGTCAAGATTTGATGCGGGAATCCTAATCGGGTAAATATTGTAAGTAGTGCCTCTGCTACATGTTTTGAATCAATTGATGGCAGGGCTACCGCCTCTCCCCACATAGAGCAAGTGTCCACCAGAATAAGGATGTAACTGTTCCTCCTCTTGGTCCGAGTGAGAGGTCCTACAATATCCACTGCAACCCTCTCAAAAGGTGTTCCCACTATGGGCATTTCCCCTAGAGTTGCAGGAGCAGTCCAGTGCTTTGGAGCTACCCTTTGACATTCTGGGCAGGATTTGACATATCTTTTTATATCCTCCGTTATCCCTGGCCAGAAGTAATGACAAGCTATACGCTGTCCTGTGGCGCTGATCCCCATGTGACCACTGAAGGGAATCGCATGCCCGAGTTCCATCACTTTATCTCTATATGAAGTGGGAAGAACCAGCTGGTTGTGACCATTTGTTCCAGTTCCGGCCTTCCTGTATAAGAGTTTGTTCTTCATGAAATATTCCCCCTTGCTCAGAGGTGTGTGGCATTTGGGCAATTTTTCAAAACAGGGCTTGAGTGTCCTATCCTCAGCCTGCGCCTTCCTCATCTCCTCTGGATGAGCGTTTATAGGTTCACCTTCTTCCTCCTTCTTCTGTGACCTGGTCTGCACTGTCGCCATGATCACAGGTTTCTCGGGATTCCCCAAGAAGACGTATCTACACCCCAATATCAGAGGGTAGATTGGTTCATCTATCACTGCTGCTCTGATTTCTCCTTCCACATAGCGAGTTTTTACCGTTATCCTTGCGATGGGAAGTGTCATGAGTGGTATGTCCTTAGTCGCCCCTTGTATTTCCACTGTTTCTGTGGTATACTGACTTGGGTCCACTAGGCTAGACTTCACAACTGAATCATAATCCAAACCTGTATCATAAAGGCACCTTATGGTGACCCCATTACAAATAACATCCTCACAAACTGGGGGGTGATAAGGTTCCTGTTGTCCATTAGGATTAACCTTTAATCTTTGCGTCCCCGACTTCATTGCAGCAATGTTTGAAGGTTTCCTTCTACAAAATTCGGTGTTATGGTTATCCTTCTTGCACCATTTACACCATCTTTTTCCTTGGTTCAACGGTTTTCTTTCATTGAACTTTTGGTCATTGAACGGTGAGTTTCTGTCGCGATAGTCATTTCTTGGCCGCTCAAAGTTTGTCCTACCTTTATTTCCCTGCTCTCTATTATCAAATTTATTAAATTGCTGTGGAGCTTTAAAATTGTCTATGTGCTTCTTCTTAGCACCACTTACCTCTGCCTGGGCTGCCTGATACCTCTCAGCAACATTTAAAATTTCCCCCAACTTCTCTGCACCTTGTTCCATGAGAAATTTTCTCATGTCTGGAGCCATGGACTCTCTCAATTGCTCAATCATGATCATTTCTTTAAGATCTTGGGTCTTCCCCAGAGCCGTCCATTTCTCCAAATAGGTTTCTAGTCTAGCAGAGAATTGGTGGTATGTCTCCCCAGACAACAGTTTGGCATTTCTAAATTTCTTACGATAAAATTCACCATTCTTCTCGTACCTTAATAACAAAGCCTGCTTTAACATGTCATAATTGTCTTGGTCTTCCCTGTTCATTTTGGCAAATACTTCATAAGAAGTACCTCTCAATCCCTGTGATAGCTTTAAGCTCCACCTCTCTCTCTCTAACCCATATGTAGTAGCTAATAACTCAAAACGTCCTAGGTACCCCTCTATGTCATCGTCTTTTTCAACAAAATGGTCTAAATGAAACCCCATAGCGGAGTTTGAGGCTCCCAGACTGGGCGTAGCATCTGAGGCAAAAGGGCTGGCACCATTTTTAGGAGCCTGGCCTTGTAATTCCAGCTCCCTTAGTCGTAATTCGTGCTCCCTTTGCAACCTTCTATCTTCTGCCTCCCTTTCGGCCTTTTTATCTTCTGCCTCCCTTTCGGCCTTTTTATCTTCTGCCTCCCTTTCGGCCTTTTTAGCTTCTGCCTCCCTTTGCTGTCGTTTTTCTTCTGCCTCAATCTGCAGCCTCTTAGTCTCAGCCTCAATTTGTAACCTCTTTTCTTCAGCTAACCTTTCAGCCTCTAATTTTCTTTCAGCCTCTTTTTCTAATCTCCTTTCTTCCCGTTCAATATATTTATCACATTCAGCCGTTACGTATTGAATTAAAATTTGACCATCCATTCCCATCTCCTTCGCGGTGAGCACAGCAGCTGATCTAAATTTTGCCAGCTCCGCCATACTTTTTAGACAATATAATAATATACAAGATAAATCTCTAACCAGTAAATACACTAAGTACTTCTTATGACTATAGTCTAACTAATTCTAACTAACCAGTTAACTAATTAATTATTACTGGCTGTGAAGATTCACCAACTTTTATCTGCAGGGACACTTTTAATGTTAAAGGGAATTTTACAATTTATTTCCCTACTTTTATTTCTCCCACCAGGAGATCCTAATATTACTGTTGGGCTAATTATCCCCGGACAAGACCCCAATATCTGTAGTGGTGTTTGATGGTATTGTATGATGTTGATATTACTAAATGTAATTGTATGAGGCCAGCTGTGAAGGCTCCTGAGATAAAATGTAGTTGAGAATTGTCAGAAGGCCTTTCTTGCTACCACTACGACCTCACACTTAATTTTTTTTAATGAATGTGGCTACGTAAAGTGTCTAGGGTTATGATATGTAGTGTGGTGTAATAGGTTATAGATATACCCACAGATATTTAACAAGACTAATAATATTAATAAATGTTAAAATACACTGAACTAACTCACGTGTGTAAAATTTTTTGATAGAATTATATTACATTTATTTTGTTCTGGATCAATTTTTTAGGTTGACCAGAACTTAAAAGGATTTAGAGATTATGAAAGAAATGCATGGAATATTATATCATAAAAGCAATAGTGTACATATATATGTACTATACTAGTTAGTTTTATTAAAATGTTCTAGTAGTCATCTACTTGGGAGGATAGTTAATGTTTGTGCTGTTGGGGTGGCCTCATCACACCTGTCTATATTGACTACACAGTGTCCAGAAAATGGTGGGAATTTTTATGGGGTATTAGTAACTACACAGCGTTGGTGAATGTCCAGCAGACCAGAGGCTCACTCATCTTGTAGTTGTAGCTCTGGTGCTGAAATCAGGTGGTCCCACCTCTCCGTGCTGGCGGGCAATAATGGTGGTCTCTGTCACAAGTACTGCACAGATACACTCGAGTAAAGTCACCAACTGAATAGACACTGCTTTGTCGACAACAGAAACTCACAGCTCTGCAATCAAAGTATGGGCCATGTGTCAAAATCTATTCTCTACCCACGTCTGGACACAACACTGACACAACAACCACATCATACAGACAGGTCAGATCTCTCTGACCAAACAGCACATTTACCATGGTGGTTTTACATCAGATAGATCCTCCCAGACTATAGATTCTGAAAAATATTTATTAGTTTTCTGCCCTAAAAGAGGATAGGTAATATGTTTCATTATTCTCAACACTTGATCTGTCTTGCCTAACCCTTGCTGGAGTTTATGTACATTGTTGGTCCCTAGACCCTGACTAGGGCAGGGGGTCTAGAGCAAATCCCTACTTGTTTGTAAGGCTAGATTTCGATATGGCAGTATCAAATCACTCGAACATGAAACAATATTCAAAATATATAAGGAAATAATTTCAATCTTACCAGATTATGAATAAATAACACAGAATTGCTAGCAAAACTCAGCTGAGCTGCTGGCTATAGTATGGCGTCCCTAAATTTATTTCACTTTCTTTCATATGGAAATCACCACACTTTAAAATCTGTGTCTATCACTGAACAACTATTGAAGAATGGCCCCAAATGCGCTCTGAGCGCTAATAATATGATTGTCTGTGGCCAATCACTGCCTAGGTTTATTTTAAATTTCAAATTTCCTACACTAAAGTCATTTCAGTCATGCTTCAGTCAAGTATGGATGGTTATCTGTTAGTCTGTCCGTCTCTACTTGTGTTTCTACAAAATTGTACGTGATTTTTGAACCAACCTTTCTCTCCCCTCCAAAATTTTGTCGTTAAAAGTTATTTTTAGACACAGCCACCACAAATATCCCTTCTCTTCCATACTATGTAGATTTGAACACTGCGTCTCGAGGTCGTGTTTTTTTTTTTCAAATAGCGACACTTTTAGATTCAATACAGTCTGTCGATGATGTGAACAACACTGTCTTTTGTCATTATCTTCAATATTATCTATCCGTCTGTAAAATTAAGACCATATTAGTTCACTGCTCAGAATGGGCCATCCGGCCAGCTAATTTTTATATTCCTAACATTAATATTAAGAAAAATTTACTTTTTAATTTTTGTAATATTCCAAACATCTGCGTTTTAGCCGCTGAATTCAAATCAAGGGCTTGGTATCGCGCAAAAGCGTCCAATAAATGACTGTGGCGTAACATATCTATGGTCCCTTCTGTCGAGTTGCTTACTTTTTATGTCAACTTGGGAAACGTGACTTTTCTCCGTTCCCCCCCCCCCCCCCCAATTGCGTCTCCTTAGCCTTTCTAGTCTCACGCAATCTTTCCAGTCATATTTTTTTTCTTTTTGATCCGCCGTTCCCCTCCTGCCTAGCAAGTCAATTTTTATGGAGGATGATGACCCGCGGTCTAGGCGATCATGTACTACAGCAGCCTAGGCATTATGTTTTTATCCTTAAATGTTATCTTTGGAGGTATTTTACCGTTGTATCTCTGTCTATTTCACTACAGGGTTTCATATATTTCTGGAGTCATGCTAGTGCAGCTAGTTCATGAAATAATTCACCGGTCAGGAAGAATGATGTATCATTGGATTATATTCTTCCAAGTTATTCTCTCGTTGATATCTTTACACAGTTTATGTTGGCTAGGATTATGATAACTGGGCGAACCACCAGGGAATGATAACTTTATCCTTAGGCCATTTTAGTTGTAGAAATCATTATCTCGAAAATGCTACTCGCCCGTTTTCTCTGTGTCACGTTAGTGCCCTGTATTTCTATATAGAGTGACGTCAACTGAGTCAGAATCGAAAACGAGGCTGAACGACGTGGATGCCATTTTTTGTCGACAATACCTGGGTTAGTAGCGGGAATAAGCGTCAAGTAAGATTTTTTTTTTTTTTTTAAATTAATGAAGAAAAATATCCCGTTCAACCTCTAATGAGTTATAATTAGGATATATATTGTTTTCAATTCCAAATAATATGAACAACTGGCGATGAGAAAGTGGCATAACATTTGTCAAATCATTGTAAATAGGGACAATCACAATTATGCTAATACGTTAAATAAATAAATAAAAAACAAACAAAATCAAGAAGAAACTCTGAACAAGAATTATATTAAAATGGAGGGGAGGTTCCAGTTATATAACTGACTTTAACAGATATTTAATTGACTTTCATCTGTTAAAAGTCATATGCATTGTAAGAAAAGCATCAGACCTTCACATTCCCAGACACTAATATTAACATTTGTTCGTGATAAATATTGTTTGACTATATTATGCAGTTCCCTAGGTCTGTCTATTCTTAACACCTCTTCTATATTTATAAGATTATATACATATATGTGTATATATATATACGTATATATCTATATACATACATACATATATATACATATATATATACATACATACATACATATATAATATATGTATGTATGTATGTATGTATGTATATATGTATGTATGTATGTATGTATGTATGTATGTATGCATGCATGCATGCATGCATGCATGCATGCATGCATGCATGTATGTATGTATGTATGTATGTATGTATCCAAGATGGCGTCGTGACAAGCAGCACTTTTGTGCTGTCCTGTTTATTTCGTCTTATTGGAAGATATATCCGTTGTTACGAGCACCGATAACGTCGCTATGGATTTACAAAGTGTTGGACTTGGTTCTAAGTTAACGTTTTTCAAGAAGGAATCTATAAAAAGTGGTAAAATAAAGTTCTGTTGTGAGAAGAGTACCTTGTTCACATTCGCGGAGCCTAACCAAGATGGCGACCCTTTGAACATCGACTATTGGAACACGTTTAGTACCAACGAGTACACATGGCAGGATTTTGTAATTGCTGAAGCCAGTTTTAGAAAAGCCATATCAACGCGGCCTATTAAAGTAAAGCCATTTTATGAACATTCAAATTCGTTGTGGTGGGTACGAATTATTTCAACACTGTGTAGTTTATTTTACGACAGCGAGAATAATTTCAAATCAACACGGCCTGACGGCCAACCCTTCAGCATTGAGTTTCTTAAGTTTATCAAACGTATTTTGCGGCAGCTTCCTATTACTACGCCGGAACCAACAACCAGTACTGAAGAGGTGAATGACACACAACAATTGAATGACTTTATTGAAGCGGCCCTATTTTTTATTAGGAAAACATCTGCCCAAGTTTCAAACGAAACAAAGAAAATGGTAACACACACAATGCGGGAAGCGTGACACGAGAGGAACTACTCTACTTGTTAGAAACAGATCAGAGTAAAGCCATCAATGTTATAAAACACAACAACAATTTGTCGACCACCACCTGTAACATAGACATACAAGACATAGAAACACATTTTAAGGAACGCAGCCAGCGCAGACTGAATACACTTGCAAGCGACCCCCCATGGAAAGAAGAAATCGTCATTCAAGAGCCGAAGCACACACCGGTCACTGACCCATTTACCGTAGGCGAAGTATTATCGTGTATCAAAAAACTGCCGAGTAGGAAATCACCTGGAGCTGACGGTGTGACGTATGATACCATCAAGCAGCAAGCAAACAAGTTCGCACCAATCCTGACGGTTATTTTTAACACGTGCCTTTCCAACCAACGGGTGCCTCCAGACTGGAAGCACGGTGTAATTACCCTTGTGCCTAAAAATGGAAATTTAAGCACCATCGAAGACTGGAGACCCATCTCTCTTCTGCTATCATCATACAAGCTGTTCATGAAATTAATTCAATCTCGACACATGCAGTGGATTGTTGACACCCAGCGACTGTCACCTCGGCAAAAAGGATCATTGCCAAGAAATGGTCTTCAAGAACATGTCTTCACCTTAAAAACAGCAGTTAGTGACTTTCTACATTCATCAGGAAAGGCCTATCTGTGCTTTATTGATATTAAAGATGCATTTGGCAGCATTGACCACGAATTTATGATAAGGGAGCTAAGCGAATCAGGCTACCCTGACGTCTTTGTCAACATCACCAAAGATATATACAGTGGCTCCTCCTATCACGTTAAAAAACGCCAGTACTATCACAGACCGGATTGAGCGTAAGAAAGGTATTATTCAGGGGTGCCCATGGAGTGTCATTGTATTTGAACAAGGCATTGATAAATGGCTGCGGTGGATTGAGCAAGGTTATCAAATACATCACATGCCGAATCCCATTCAAGGGTATGTGGATGACGTAAGTCTCTTCGCCACCAACATACACGACTTACAATCAATGGCACAGAAGACAACAGTATTTATGGAGACCAGCGGGATGGAGATTAAGCCACAAAAGTGTGCAGTGTTCAGCGGTCAGCGAAGCGGAAACAATTGGGTCAAGGCGTACATTAATATCCAAGGTCATGAAATCCCCTCTCTGATCGAGGGCGTTCCTACAGATACCTAGGACATGACATTACAATTGATAATACATCGGACCAGTTCCAAGCAAGCAGCCTTATATTAGAATTTAGATCAAATTTAACCAAATTAAGCTGCCCCACTACCAACATCAGCAAAGATCTCATTAATTAACCCGATGTGTTTCGGTCCTCTCATGTTTTATTTTTCTGACATACACTTCACAGAAAAAAAACTTAAAGAAATTGAAGATGAAATTGTACACCACGTTAGAACATGGTAGCGCTAAATGAATCATTCACAAGGAGCTTATTTCTTTTGTCCCAGGTCGAAGGGTGGCCTTGGCATACCAAACCCCTTCATATTATACCACTCTCGACATATTTCATTCCTTGTCAGTATGCTCAATTGTGATGATAGTCTTGTAAAAACTGCAGCGATAAACTCGTTAGATAAACATATGAAAAAACGTAAAATGGACCAAGTAGATGACGATAGGAATAACTTTGCAAGTTACGAGTTAAACGAAACAAACCATCTAGCTAAAAGATCGAAGGTGAATTGGCCAAGATCATTTTGGGTAGAACTGAATGAAGAATGCGCGCGTGAAGGAGTGAGTGTGAAAGTGGATGACAGTGGCCATTACGCTGTACATTTAGATGTAGATGAAGATGTGAGTCTAACATGCAAGTCAGCAAATGCTTTTTATTCTGGATTTAAATCACATAAACTTAACCTAATTCTAAGTGAACTAAAAAGTAAATCATCACAAGGGAGAATAGTGCGCGAAATGAAATGTGTAAACCATTCATTGTCATCTGGTTTTCTATCTAATGTTAAATTAAGTGATAAAATACTTTCATTTACTGTGAGATCGAGGTTACAGTTGCTGGAATGCGACAGTCTTTTACATCTATACTACCCACAGACATACACGAAAATGTGCAAAATATGTAACCATCCATACGAAACAGTGTCACATTTATTGAATGGATGTACCAAATTTCAAACATTATACATGGATCAGCAACAAATGCAACAGAAAATGGAGATGGGGGTGTCTTTCTGACCTTAAGCACTGCTGCAGAAAAAAGGCTGTCAGTGGCGACAGGACGATTCTTCAGCAACTTCAGAGCAGAGGCAGAGGCCTTGAAAACTGCAGCAGAGGTTATATTGACAGAAGAAACGGCAGAGAGACAAGCTGCTTTCTTTACTGATGCTTACTTACTTAGTCGTTCCCCTTCTACCGTGAGGTGTAGAGGTTTGGAAGAGAGAGCGCCAGACCATTCTATCAGCTGTCTTCTTCCTGGCCTGGTTCCATTCTAGTCCTCGGTCCTTCAAAGATTGTCTAATGTTGTCCTCCCAGCGGACTCTGGGTCGTCCTGGAGGTCTGGATCCCTGGCTCTTTGTTTCCCATGCTTGTCGTGGTAGCCGATCTTCTCCCATTCTGCAGACATGGCCAAACCATCTTAGTTGGGACTGTTCTATTTGGGTCTGCAGCGGATGGGATTTTAGGCCTTGACGGATCGTCTGGTTGCGGACCATGTCTCTTCTTGTTACTTCAACCACTTTCCTCAGATACCTCATTTCTGAGGTTTGGATCTGGCTTTTGTGGGTTGTAGTCATTGCCCACGACTCGCATCCATATGTCAAGACTGGGACATAGGAGTGGAGCGGTATACAGCCATCTTCGTTTTCTTACCAACCTCTTTCTTGCTGAGGAATCCACGATTTATGGCCTGAAAAAGTCTCCCAGCCGCTGCTTTTCGAGTGGCCAACTCTTCTTTGATGCCTCCCTTTCGGTCTATTATAGCTCCGAGATATTTAAAGTGGTCGACCTGCTCCAGGACCTGTTCTCCCAACTTAAACTGATGTTTTCTTTCTTCTCGTGATATCACCATGGATTTTGTTTTAGAGCTGCTTATGACCATCCCTCTCTTCTCCAGCTCTTCCTTCCAGACTTGCAGGTTGGATTGGAGATGTGCCTCTGATTTAGCAATCAGGGCAACATCATCAGCAAATGCCAGCTCCGAAATATAGACCTGTCTCATCTTCCAGTACCCCACTGAATACTTTCTTGTTCTCTCCTTACATGCCTTGATGACATCGTCCATAAGGAGTATGAAGAGGTAAGGTGATAGGATATCACCTTGTCTTACACCAGTGGTGGTCCTGAACTCTTCTGACTTATGGTTTGCTGTCCTCACATAATTTCTGCAAGACTTGTAGAAGCTCTGTATAGCATGAATCAGAGGTGCTGGAATATTCTTCCTTGCCAAACAGTCCCAAAGTTTGCTCCAGGGGACCCTGTCAAACGCCTTTTCCAGATCTATGAAACAAAGATGGATCCCACTCTTATACTCAAGGGCCTTTTCACTCAGCTGTCTGAGTGTGAAGATTAGGTCTTGAGTACTTCGGTTTGCTCGGAATCCGCACTGGACCTCATCCAATTGTGGCTCAGCTAGGCGTCGGAGTCTCTGCTCTAGGATTCTAAAGTAGATTTTACCAGGGACACCGAGAAGGGATATGCCTCTATGGTTTTCACGTTGTCGATTGTCACCCTTTTTGAAAATTGGTGTTATGATGGCAATCTCCCAATCCTTTGGTATGGTCTTGTTGCACCATGCTGCCTGTAGGACCTTTAAGAGTAATAGGTCGCCTGATGCTCCCATGTACTTAACCATTTCTGGTGTTATACCATCATGCCCTGCTGCTTTGCCCATCTTGATTTTCTCTAGTGCTGCCCTCAGTTCTTCCATCTTTATGTCATCTTCACCATCATTGGTTTTCTCTTCTGTGCTAGTGGTTATCATTTCTGATGCTTCACCATGCTCACCATCCAGGAGTTCTGAGAAATATTCTTTCCATCTTTCCATTACTTCCTTCGGGGCAGTAAGCAATTTGCCTTGCTTGTCCTTTATAAATTTGAGAGGGCATTGTTTTTCTTTCCTCATGTTCTTTAGGGTCTTATAGAACAATTTCTGGTTTTCTTGTGCATCTTTTTCTAGCTTTTCTCCAAATTCTTCCCAGGACTTCTGTTTTGCTGCTAGCACTTTGTTCTTTGCTTCTGTTCTGAGTGTCACATATTCTCTATATTTTTCCATTTGTCCTGTTGTGTTTTTAGCTCCTAAGTGTTGTTTCCATGCCATTTTCTTCTCTCTTATTTTCTCTTTGACTTCCTCTGTCCACCAAGGTGTCCTCTTTCTCTGGTTCCCAAGTCGGACTTCACCGCATGCTTCTGCAGCAGCTGTCTTTATGATATCCTTGAATTTATTCCAGATGGTTTCCAAGTCATCAGGTCGTTCTTCTGTGTTGCTCACTGCTGTAGCAATAAGCCCCTGATATCTGGTCTTAATTTCTGGCTCTCTCAGCTTGTAGGTCCTAATGCTCATTTCTCCTGCTCGTTTACTTGGTTTCTTGCGTGATGTTGGGCAGTTCCTAGGCTGAGCAACTCTTTCAGTTGTTCGTTTGATTGTTAGCAGGTAGTGATCACTTCCAATCTCTGGCCCCCTCCAGACTCTTGCATCTCGGACATATCTGAATGAGCTTCTCCGAACAATGGCATAGTCGATCACCGACTTCTCATTCTTGGTTGGTTCACATCTAGTGTATGCATGTATGCGCTTATGGGGGAACTTTGTGTTTGTAATGATCAGATTCTGCTCACTGCAGAATCTAAGGAGTCGCTTTCCATTGTCATTGAGAGTATCTTCTCCATATCTTCCGATAACTCCACCCCATCTAGCATGGTCATTTCCAACTCTGGCATTAAAATCTCCGAGCATAATAACTTCATCTAGGCAGTCATCCACTGTCCTTTGAAGCAACTCGAAGAATTCCTCCTTGACCTCTGCTCTCTCATCCTCATTTGGCCCATACGCTATGACCAGGTTGACTATGGTTTCTCCTTCTTTTAGTTTTACAACCATAATGCGCTCCGAGACAAAGTTCCATCCCTTAATACCATCTTTTTGATTTTGGGCCACAATGCAACCCACGCCCCCTTTAGCTCTTTCAGATATGGGTACACCACTGTAGAGCAACGTGTTGCCATCGAGATCCATGACTCCTTGTCCTTTTTTCTTCGTTTACGTTATAGCCAGGATTTCTAGTTTTGCTTTCCTCATCTCTTCCACCAGCTCCTCTTCCTTCCCATTTATACTTCTTGTGTTCCAAGTTCCATAAGTCGTAGTCCGTAGTCCGTTCCAGTTCGTCGCCTTTAGAATCAGTCCGGTTTTCTCTCTTGTAGTTCGCGTAATCATGATTTAAAGCAAACAGGTGATTGGCCTGTTGTGCCTTTGCATGGTGGAGGGGCTGCCTCCTTACGGCCTCCATGCAGGCCGCCCTCCTCCTTTTTCATCCGGGCTTGGGACCGGCATAGGCGGAGTTCTTTACTGATGCACAGTCAGTAATTGCAACGTTGAAAAGACAAAATAATACAGACCTGGATGATCTCAGAGTATTGTTCCACAAACTTTGTCAACGATTCAAAAGTGTTGTGATCCAGTGGATCCCATCTCATTGTAACATCGCCGGCAATGAAGAGGCTGACAGAATGGCAAAAGAAGGTTCACATCTACCTCAGCCTGATGCAAGCATAACTTTTGAGGAGGCAAAGAGTTTTATCAGAATCAGTTACAGAAACAAATGGAATGTAGAACATCCAGGGCACACACAGAATGATGCTTACTACCAGCTCCACCGAAGAGAACAAGTGGTAATCTTCAGACTCCGCACTGGCCACAACAGATTGAGATACCATCTATTCAACAAGCTAAAGATAGGAACTACCGATCAGTGTAACTGTGGCACTGATAAAATGACTGCTGAACATCTGCTTCAAAGCTGCCCCTTTGTTGCATATGGCCGACGCCAGCTCCTTTCATGGAAAAGCTTTACGGGGATTCAAATAGCCTCAAACTGACTACTGCTTTCTTTGAGAACATTCAAGTGGACGTCTGAGAGTGTACGAAGAAGAAGAAACATTATACCAACAAAGGCACAATAGAGCTGTAGACATTATTTATGAGAAACTGAAATCCTCATACAATAATAAGAGTGACATAACAATAAATAAAGAGATAATAGTTAAACCATCACTTTTCGGCAGCAGTAACACCTCATTTAAGACACATGCCGTAAAACCTGTTTTAACGATAACACTGGCTAACAAAAAAAAAAATTTTTTTCTTTCTCTAACATTTCTATGTTTTTCTGGTCAATTTTAATGCGCTGTTTTTAAATCTGCAAACCGTTTTTCTCTATCAGGTCGGGATCTCTAGAAATACGCAATTGAAGTTTTTTAAAAACGCATACAGTATTACATCATTCGTACAAGAAGTATAACAGTTATGTAGGCTTGAATTTCTTTGCAGTCGACTTTCGTCGGTGAATGGCATGTGGTACATCGCGATGAAGCCTCCAACAATAATCGGCAAGCATGGTCACACTCCACCGTCCTTGATAACGTGACTCCATTACAGCGATATCTTGATGGAATCGTTCTCCATGTTTATCGCTGACTTCGCCAAGGTCGTCAGGGAAAAAGTCAAGACGCGAATCGAGCAAATGGATTTTGAGGGACATGCTACAGCCCATAATTCTGTATGCATCTATGCACTGCTTAACAATATGCACATAGTCGACAGATTTGTGATTTCCCAGAAAGTTATCGATTATCGATTTGAATGCCATCAATGCGCGAAGTTCACTACCATGTAACATCATCATCATCATCAGTTGCCATCTCCACAACGGAGGTTGGCTGTAATGGATCTCCAACGTCTTCTGTCTCTTGTCTTGGTGGTACACTCTGATAGACTCTTTCCCGTCCATCTCTTGATGTTATCTTCCCACTTAAAGCGCTGTCTTCCCCTTGCACGTTTACCTTCAACTCTCCCTTCTGTTATGGTATTCTGCAAGGTGTTATGCCTTTTTATGTGGCCAAAGTATTTTAGCTGCCGAACTTTGACCTCTCTCATTAGTTCTCTTTTCATACCTAGATTTTCAATGACCTCCTTATTTGTTTTCATCTCTTTCCATGAGATACGCCCCATTCTTCTATATATCCACATTTCAAGAGCCTCAATTCTTTCTTCCAAATGCTTATTCATCGTCCATGTTTCTGCACCATACAGAAATGCAGAATATATATAACACTTTATGATTCTCAGTTTTAATTTATGAGATAACTGTTTGGATGTCAGTATATGTTTCATGTTGTTGAATGTAGCTTTGGCCATTCCTATTCTCTTCTTGATTTCTGTTTCACATCTGCCATCTTCTGTTATTATATGACCAAGATATACGTAGCTCTTGACTTGTTCCAGGATTTTCCCATTTACGCTTATCTTTAATGTGGGTTTATCGTCTGTTTTGCTAATTATCATAGTTTTAGTTTTCTCAATATTAATGTCGAGTCCATATTCATGACTTATACTGTTCACTTGCTTCACTAGTTCTTGTAACTCCTGTTCGCTTTCAGCTAACAACACGGTATCATCTGCATATCTAAGGTTGTTTATTGATCTTCCACTGATGTTCAGTCCTGGTATTTCCTGTATCTGTTTGAAAATTTTTTTCGGTGTATAAATTAAATAGGCAGGGGGACAGCACACAACCTTGTCTGACACCTCTTTTTATGTCTATGTATGGTGAATAATTCCTTCCCGATCTTACTGTGGCAGTTTGCTCCCAATAAAGGTTACTGAGTATTCTTATATCTTTTCCATCAATACCTATGTCTTTGAGGCATTCAATTATTTTCTCATGATGGATTCTGTCAAAAGCCTTCTTATAGTCAATGAAGCACATATACATACTTTTTTGGACCTCTGTATATTTTTCTGCTAATCTTCTTAGGCAAAATATTGCCTCTCTTGTTCCACTGTTCCGTCTAAAACCAAACTGTTCTTCTTGGATTTCGCTGTCTACTTTACTTTTTATTCTTTCCTGTATGATTTTGAGCAGTATCTTAATTGCATGACTCATCAGGCTGATTGTTCTGAAGTCTGAACATTCTGTTGCATTTGGTTTTTTGGGCAATGTTATAAAAACTGATGTCTTCATGTCGTGTGGTAAATATCCTGTATTGTATATATCATTGCATATTTCTGTGATTGTATCTATACCAAAGCTCTCCAGAGCTTCTATCATTTCAATGTTTATGTTATCCATGCCTGCTGATCTTCCTTTTTGTATCATATGAATGGCATTCTCTACTTCTGATCTGAGAATGTGTGGGCCTTCATTAGAATCTGGTGATGGTTTTTTACCTCTGTTGTCCTCGAATAGTTCTTTTACGTATTCTGCCCATCTGTTTGATATGTCTTTCTCATCAAGTAATATTACACCATTTTTGTTCTTGATACAGCTTCCTCCTTGTGCAAACCGCGACCGATTTGATAATTTCTTTATTTCTTCATGCATATCTCTTGTCATGTGCTTCGCTTCCAAGTCTTCTATTTCCTTACATTTTGTTTCTATCCACCGTTCTTTTGCTTCTCTACACATAGTACGTATGTCATTGTCTATTGTTTTATATTCTGGAGTATTTTTTGCTTTCTTTCTTTCTGCCATTTTATTCAAGATGTCATCTGTCATCCAAATTTGATTTTTCTTAGACTCCTTTTTAGGTAAATTTGCATTTGCTGATTGTATGCTTGTTTTTAAGCATTCCCATTTTGCGGTTGCTTTTTCTTCTGGGTTTTCTCTTCTATACTGCTCCATGCTTTCTGTCAATAACTGTTGGTATTTATTTTTGACTTCGATTAAATATTTCTGTTTTATATCTGGTTGTTTCAGCGCTGATATTTCTATCTGGGGTTCCTCCTGTCTTCTGTTTCCTGCTCTTTTCAGCTTTATATTTACTTTGATGACAACTGGATTGTGATCTGAATTTATGTCGGCGCCAGGATGTGTCTTTGCACTTGTGACACTGTTCTTAAATCTATGTTTTATCATGATATAGTCGATTTGATTACGTGTTACATCTCCTGGGCTTTTCCATGTGTATAATTTCCTTGGGTGATGTTCAAAAAAGGTGTTACATATGACCAGCTGGTTTTCTTCACAGAACTGGATAAGTCTGTCTCCTCTATCATTTCTTGTCCCTAATCCATACTGTCCTACTATTTTCTTGTATTTTCCTTTTCCTACTTTTGCATTCATATCACCCTTTACTATCAACACATCTGTAGATTTGTCTGGTTTAAGTGTGTGTTGTAGCTCTTCATAGTATTCTTCTATTTCTTCCTCGCTGTAATCTTTAGTTGGTGCATAAGTTTGTAAGATTGATATGTCGAATGGCTTTGCTCTCATCTTTAGTAACATCATTCTGTCATTGTGTGTCCAGTATCCACATACGTATTTTTCTAACTCCTTCTTTATCAACATTCCTACCCCTCTTTCGTGTTTTTCTCCTCCTGAGTGTATAAGCGTGTACTGGTCTCTTGTTATGTAGCCTGTATCCAAAAGTCTTGCCTCTGCAACTCCCAGTATATCGAGTTTCATGTCGGTTGCCTCTAATATAAGATTGTCCAGCTTTCCTTCTCCGTTTAAAGTTCTAACATTCCATGTTCCTATTTTTAGGCTTCTCCTACTAGTTTTTAGGTGGTCTTTCTCAGAATGCTCCCTTTCAACAGAATTTAAGGAACACTCGTCATTATGTACTTCCTTACTTATTAGAGGAGTTGCCTCTTCCCTGTTAATTTGTACAGTAGATTCTTCCCCAGGGGACAGAGAGTTCTCTACATATCGGTTCTTATTTTGTTGTTGTGATTCCATTACTTTCTGTAGGAAGTACGTGGTAAGGCCCCAATCTCTTCCACGGTGGCTAGCCATTGTCTTTTTCTATGTCCGACATGCCTCTAGTGCGCCACACACTTTGCTGTTTCGCTTTGCGAGCCGTTGATCTTCTCAGATTCCTCCGCCTCACTCACCGTCTCAGTCTTTGTGTACTAGGGATGGACATTCCCTTGAGTAAGATTGCTCCTACTCCACCCATGTAGTTTAGCCAGTCAGCCAAGACTGTTGCCCGGGATGTGGCCACCGCCGTACACAATCGGTATTCTAGGAGCCATACATGAGCTAGACAAAGAGAGGAGAACCAAATAGGATCCTGACTATCCTAAAAAGGACATGGCTGTCTCTCACCGTGAGGTACTATCCCTCTCTCTTTATCCTACATCTCGAATTGTTTGTCTGCAATAACTTTCCTAATTTGAGGTCCTACAAAGATACCTTCCTTTATCTTTGCATCGCTAACTTGCGGAAACTTTTCTCGAAGATAAGTGAAAGCTTTGCTCGTTTTATCTAACGCTTTTACGAAATTATTCATGAGCCCCAACTTTATATGTAACGGTGGTAAAATGATGCTGTCTTTGTTAACTAATGGCTCGTGTATTACATTTTTATGCCCAAGCTGCATACGATCCCTGATAGGCCACACCTTTCTTGCATAATGTTCCTGTCTGTTGTGGCTGTCCCATTCACATAGGAAGCAACAAAATTTAGTATACCCAGTCTGCATGCCTGTGAGAATTGCAATGACCTTTAGGTCTCCACAAATCCGCCATTGGTAGTCATTGTACTTTATTTTTTGCCAAAAGTATAGCCATATTGTCATAAGTTTCTTTCATATGAACAGAGTAGGCGACTGGAATTGATGAAAATAAATTTCCGTTATGCAATAACACGGCTTTTAGACTAGTCTTGGAAGAGTCGATGAAAAGTCGCCATTCGTTGACTATGTGCTCATGACCGAGGTGCACCATTAGACCGTTTACATTTTTGCAATAGCAAATGTCATCATCCATCTCAAAGTATTGAACAAGTTCTGTGTCTATGACGAAATTTAGATATCGGAGTATTGGGCGCTAAAAGATTCCATTCTTTGAGTCGCGAACCGAGTAATTCCGCTTGTCCTTTGGTAAGAGCGAGATCACGGTCTGAAGTTCTGAATGGTTAATTAAGTGAACACCATCATTCACCGGTATATAATCCGAGTCAGAATTAGTTTCTAAAGCAGGTAAACTATGATACCTATCACTTTCTGATGGTTCATTCACGTCCAACGGATATGTTCTGGTGGAACTGGGATCGGACACGTGATTGGATCATGAGGCACTGGTTTAGAAACCGATTAAATATTTTGATAAACCACAGACTTTCTAGTTTTAAAAGTGAAACCATGGATATTTGTCAAGCAGTAGCGTGATTGGTCGGTTCACGCCATATTACTGGCACTCCAAAAGGCATCGACTTATGCTTCGGCGATTTTCGTAACCAACCTGCCAATGTATTTGCACAAGTCGAACAAATACATTTGGCTTCCAAGATTTATTTGCATCATCAACTTTCGAATAGAAATAAAGTTCATTTGCTTTCTTTAGTAATGGTGTAAAGTTTTTCTGGTGAACACGATCGGTAAAATATCCGCACACGTAACAGAACAGATCAGCCGAATTTCTACAACTTCTAGAAGCCATATTTCGCTCAGAATTATTTCAAAATACAGTAACTATTTGAAAATAGCATAACATATGTCATGCATCTTTTAGCAGTATAAAAAGTAGAATTATTTTGCATTTTATTAATTTTTAATAAGTTATATAGTAAAAATGAAACGGAGCAAATAACGGTTTCCCAAAAATATATTTATTCACAAATATCTTAAGAACCCGACGTGATAGAGATAAACGGATTTCAAATTTGAAATCAGCGCAAGAAACTGACCTAAGAACACTTATTCTTATATAAGAAAGAAAAATGTTGTTTGTCAGTGTAATCAATCGACAGAACAAAACAGCTTTTATAGTAGAGGCAGCAATACCATATGACGAACATTTAGATAAATGTTACCAACATAAATTTGATAAGTACTATCCATTGACTGCAGAAATTAACGAACTAGGCTATCGTTGTCGTGAATTATTCTAATCCCCATATATAAATTAAAACGTAAATGCAAAGCCTAACATATAAATTTAATAAAAGGAAAGAAGAATGGTAAAGAACAGTGCTGTCACAATGACTGTACTCGAAATCCCCCTTGTTTTCTACTTCGTCTGCAAATTGTAACGCTTTCACGTTGATAGTAAAAGCCTACTGTATTATTACCCGCTTTCTTCAATGAAACGTGTACTGTATTTCTTGGAAAAACCTTGAGATACGCAAGCTGATCAATGACCTAAATTTAATATTTCATTCATTCCATTTTATACACGGCGTAACTAAAAGACAGATGGACTAAAGGATAGAGAGAAGGGAGAGGCAGAAAGCAGGGACACGTGCAACACTAAACACGCGTCGCGCGATACACAATTGCTGCCATCACGCGTGTAAGGCCACATGCACTAACTTTATTTCAAATCGACAGTGATAAAATTCACTACCCATACCAGAGTTAGGTTTTAAAATCCTGAAAAACGCTTATTGGGAAAGATGACATTAGATGGGTTTACGTTTGAAAACATGACAGTACCCAGACACCACATGGGGATTGAAGTGAACAGGAGGTGGTAGAAAATGCACATTTTGAACGCAGCCACCTAGCTCCCTTAAATTCGTATATTTGGGTTCCTTAGGGTTTGCTGACAAAGAATATGTAAAACGTTACGCAAATAGTCTAGGAATTACCAAGTTATGGCCAAAATAAAATAGTGGGGGTGCCTGACAGCATGAAATCATTTCTGCTCATAAAATTTTTTTATAACGTGTTTGAAGAAACATTACGTTACGGAAATAGCCTACCATGTTAACTCCTATGTGATTGGAGCGCAACAAATGAAAGACTAAACACGATTGGTCGGACTATAAATACTATCTTGTGTTGTCAGGGGAAACGTGAGAAAGGGGTACTTTTTTGAAAAGATGTGTAGACGTGGTGTGATTGGGTAGAGCTGCGAATATACACAATTCAGAGCGTCTGTTCATTGCCACATCTTGTAATAAACCTACTAAGAAGCAGTGCGTTGAGCACCAGTGTATATTTTTTATAAAATAAAGCCTGGGACATCGGCAGATCGGAGTTGTGCTATATTCATTGCCAGTCAACGAAACTGTTTATTATTATTTCCATGAATTGTGGTAAGCGTGAAATATTCAATATCTTTTAATGAAAATTGAATGTAAATTGATAATTTATGTCTGTATATATGTGTGGTTCAGTAGCGAACATGATGTAAAGCCTATAGTGCTCCAGCCTGAACAGAAGGTGTCGGAGGAAAGTAAAACTGCATGGAATGGCCAAACAGTACACTGACACCTAGATTATTAACTAGAAAGAAATAATGCTGGAATTGCAGAGGCGTAGTAACCATTAGGGAGGGAAATACTGGTATAAAGTATTTCAGATGAAGCTGACAGTTGGCCTAACGCTCTGAACTCAATGTTTGTGATGTATTGTGCTCAGTGTAGAAATGGAGTATAAATTAGTTCTGACGTAGAAGGTACAACCTTCTTGTTTCAGGGACCGTGGTCTTAAAGTTATTGAGCAGCACCTGGTCAGAGCTTTGTTGAAGCCAGAGGTGGACAGCATACTCCTTGGTCCATATAGCAACCAGTGGGGTGGCTCCAGAACTCATTTAAGTAAACGAGCAGAGGAGTCTTCTACTGCAGTCATCACGCAAGATAAGAGAGTGTGGCCATGGAGCTCAACATTATGTACCCCCATCTTAAAATGACATTATAAACTAAAATTAAGAGGGGAATTTAATTGTTTTAATACCAGGAACTGAGAACATCTCCAATACAAGTTCCAATAGAAACAAACTATTGAAGTCATGATGACAAATACCAACAGAGCTTGAACAAAACAAAACCAGTATTACCTCATATTACCACTACACAACTGACACACATAGGATACCATTAATAATATATGTCACTATAAGAATCATATTAATAAATTCTGTACATATAACTTGTAATTAAAATTGATTGTGATTCCTGGTTCCCTTTGTATTTGAATCAGGACACATATACATTCATGACAGCACTGAATACATATTGTTATTTGGAAAGTTATCAGTGACTCCTTTAAGATATCCTCTTAGAGTGTTATATGTATGTGAGTGTCACAGTGTTGTCAAGTGTGGTGGAATAAATTAAATGGTTTATCTGTCTGTTGTTGTTATGACTTACACTTCATCATACACATACCCTAGACATATAACGTAGTCATCACACTATTCCAGAATAATTCTGACTGAGGTATACATATGTGGCAGTAAGTAAGGTTATCTATAATACACTACTCTTATTAGATATAGATACCTTCACAGCTGATCTCAGTCAGTACACTAAGTCCCCTATAAATATTTATAACATCCCACTTTACCACAATCGTACGCATCTAATCGTACTGATAATTGGTAGTTTGGGTCATGTGCATGCAAAGTGTGTGAGTGGATTAATGTCGCTAGGGTTGCGGAAATTTGAAGCAAAGGTTTTATGTAAATATGTCAGTATCAGTGCAATTGTAGGTTCTTACAGAATATGGAAACTTCGATGTAAAAAACATCCATTTTAAATTGCTGAAATGTTTTCCCCACCGTCTAATCTCAATTGTGCTCTGTCTACTATACCAAACGACTATTGTATTTGATTCTATATTTAATATCTCACTCTACTAGCTGTCAAAGTTTTTTATGGCAAACAAAAATTCTGACAAAACCCCCATGTAAAAACAGCTATATTGCTCTACTTGAATGGTATTCCACACACATTTTGTAAATTTCAATAATTCTCATTTTTGGCATGTTGTATCATATCATTATATGGAGCCGCGCTAGCGTAGTGGTTACAACACCGCTCTGGCGACCGGGTGATTCAGGATCAAACCCGGGCGACGGCATTTGAGGATTTTTCGTCTACCGGGAATTGGACTGGATTAACTCGAGACCTGGCGAGGACATTTGAAGCAGTGTCGTCGACCAGGGATTGGCGGCTCCTGAGCCGACCCAGCCCTAATGGGTACCTCCGAAATCGGCGAGTATCTGCCTGAATGGCGAGGGACACCTGTCTCTGTACAAGAAAAGGGATACTCACGTAAAATCAATTTCAGGTTAGACATTAACAATAACCTGAGATTTCGACTCGAGTATTAGCGGGCGTACAAAAAAAAAATAAAAAAAAAATCATTATATGCCAATGTCTTTTAGAAAGCTTAAAAAATAGTTATGTATGTGTAACACAAAGGTTCGATGTAAAAACACCCACATATAACTACTTGAGACGTCTTCAACACTTTATGTAAATTCTAATGATTCTCCTATATGCCATGTTGTATCTATTATATCATGTCTGTACATATTAATGTATTTTATGGAGAATAAAGATTCTGATATGTATGTATGTGTGTGTGTGTGTTTGTGTGTGTGTGTGGGTGGGTGTGTGTGTGTGTATATATATGTATATATGTATATATGTATATATATGTATATATATATATATATATATATATATATATATATATATATATATATATATATATATATATATATATATATATAGAGAGAGAGAGAGAGAGAGAGAGAGAGAACATATTATGCAGGAGGCTCTCTACGATTATAAATCAACCATATCGATTGGAGGCCGACCTCTGTGCAACCTACGTTTTGCTGATGATATTGATCTGATAGCTGGATCAGAGTCAGAACTTCAAGACCTTACCTCTAGACTGGAGAAAGTAACAAGAACATATGGGATGGAAATTAATATAGAAAAAAGCAAGATATTGGTGAATAGCCATAAGAAACATGTTCCGACCAACATTACGTTAAATGGGCAATCGTTAGAAGAAGTTAGCACCTTTAAATATCTCGGGTCCACTATATGTAGTGATGGAAGATCAAGTAAAGAAATCAAGACAAGACTTGAGATGGCCTCAGCTGCCATGACAAGGTTAAATATGATCTGGAAAAGTAACATCAGTTTTCCTGTGAAGATCAAATTATACAAATCACTTGTATTATCTATTCTCTTGTATGGGTGTGAGGGCTGGACACTCACTGCAGATACGGAGCGAAGGATTCAGGCTTTTGAGCATAAATGTTATAGAAGAATTCTGCGCATTTGCTATAAAGAGCACAAAACAAATGTCTATGTTAGAGAGAAGATAAACACCTATGCAGGCCACCAAGAACCACTTTTGTCAATAGTGAAACGTCGAAAGCTTGCCTGGTTTGGGCATGTAACTCGTCATGACTCTCTTTCGAAAACGATCCTCCAGGGAACAGTCGAAGGTAAACGGAGAAGAGGAAGGCAGAGAAAATCCTGGGCTGATAACATCAAAGAATGGGCAGGACACGGTTTTTCCACACTTGTACGCATTGCTGAGGATAGAGAGCAGTGGAGGACCCTGTCTGCTGATGCTTCCACCATGGCACCCCTACGACCCATGACGGGTTACGGGATGAGATGATGATGAATCTATATAATTTTAAATTATATAATATAAATTATGTAATTATTATAATTTTATAATTATATAATTTAAATATATAAAATTAAGGTGACCAGACGTCCCAGTTTTTCCGGGACAGTCCCGGTTTTCGACCATTTTTGATAATTTGTCCCGACTTTTTTTCGATGCAATCCGGGACGCCACTTTGTCCCGGTTTTGGACGAATTTGCCAATTTGGCATTTATCTCACAGATAAAAAAAAAATTATTATTCCGTGGCTGACGAGGGAATTTTTAATTATTAGTGAACTGGCGCCGAAACAGCACAAGAGGTTGTCAGGACCGCGAATTAGTTTTGTAGTTGCAATGTGATATTCGTAGTTATTTGAAATTTTAGGTAGTGGTAAAGTACCAAGATTTTGCGTACGGTATACGTTTATTTAATTTAAACGGTGAACTATTTGTGCATATTTTGTTATTGTTGTAAGAAAATGGTACTGAAGCGCAAATGCAGTTTCAATGAAGATTTACAAAAGGAATATCCGTTTATTAAAAAGAGTACATCAAACTTCAATGTACGATGCAATATATGTGCCTCCGGGGTTTCGATAAGCCGTAGTGGACGTGGTGATATTAAGAACCACATAAGCAGTGAGAAACATAAGAGAGCCGTCGTTACAGCTGCATCAAGCTCGTTGTTAACCACTTTCTTCAGAGCTGATAAAATCGGTGACCAAGAAGAGCAATTAGCTGCTATAGAAGGCGCCTTTGCATACCATACAATGCTACACAATTATACTTTCAGGTCTATGGATTGCACATCAAAATTACTTCAGGTTACTTTAGAGCCAAAATTTGCATGTGCACACACGAAAACAGAAGCCATTATTTGAAATGTCTTGGCACCCCATATTCTAAATGAATTAAGGTGTGACCTAGAAAAGTCTACATTTATTTCTGTACTGACAGATGCATCCAACCACAAAGAATTCAAGATTTTTCCTTTGCTTGTCAGATACTTTGATCACAGTAATGGATTGAAAATTAAAATAGTAGAGTTAAAGTCATTGCCAGGTGAAACATCTGATATTGTAAGTAGTTTTCTTAATGACTGCATAACTGAAAATGGTTTAGACAGGAAAGTAGTTGGATTATGCGCAGACAACACAAATTCCAATTTTGGAGGTGCTGAAAGGAAAGGACTGAACAACGTTTTCAAAAAACTGCAAGAAAACCTTGGACATGGTCTTATAGAAGTTGGGTGTGCAGGTCATATTTTCTACAACACTGTTCGAACAGCTGCAGATGTACTGCCTGTTGATGTCGAGCTGAATTATTGCTAAAAATTTCTCTACTCTTCAAATCATACACAGTATGAGTTGAAAGACTCAAGGAGATTTGCCAGTTTGAGGAAACAGACTTCCAGATGATCTTAGGTTATGCTCAGACTAGGTGACTTGCTCTGCTGCCTGCTGTTGAGAGGGTTCTTCAGATGTTCCTGCCTCTAAAACCATATTTTCAATCTCAAGACAGATGCCCAGTTTTTAAACAGACATTCTTTGAAAATCCTCTATCTGAGGCATGGCTTGTTTTTGTTCACAGTCAGGCCTCTCCATTCCACGAAGCAATGCAAAAAATAGAGGGACAGACGGTCACTGTGTTTAAAGTCATTGACAGCATCAACAGGTTGAAAACTATTTTGAAGTCCAAACTGGAAGATTGTTTCTTGCCATCAAGAGTTAAGCTAATCCTTGAAAAGCTGGAAATGGAAGGACTTCCAAAGGAGGATGTGAAAAAGTTTCATGCTAGCGTTTCTTCATTCTATGAAACAGCTTTCAATTATTTGAATAAATGGGCTGCAAAAATGTTTCAAGACCTAGAATCCTACAGCTGGGTAACGCTGAACAGAATACCAATTTGGGCAGATATTGAGATATCATCATCACTAGTGATTCAAACATTACCTTCAGCCCACTTTACAGAAACTGAAATTTATGACGAATATGTCTATATGAAGCAGTTTGTTACTTCTCAGAAAATTAGTGAATGGAGTGCCAAAAAAACGTTACCACCACAACGTTGGATTGAAATGGTTTCCCACTTCAAAAACAATACTGTGACATTTTCAAATATTTTGAAGTTGGCAGAGTTTTTTTTCTCTCTACCTGGAACAAATGCTGCCACAGAAAGAGTGTTTTCTTTGATGAACAGCTTATGGGCAAGTGATAAAACACAGCTAGGTGTTGAAACTTTGAAAGCTATGTTGACAACCAAAGTGAACTGTGAGGAAACATGAGTCGAGTTTTTTAAGATGCTGCTTGCAAAGAAGGACCTATTGATAAAAATCCACTCATCTGAAAAGTACAGTAACTCAGCTTCACCTTCATCATCATCTCAACCCATAACCCGTCATGGGTCGTAGGGGTGCCATGGTGGAAGCATCAGCAGACAGGGTCCTCCACTGCTCTCTATTCTCAGCAATGCGTACAAGTGTGGAGAAACCGTGTCCTGCCCATTCTTTGATGTTATCAGCCCAGGATTTTCTTTGCCTTCCTCTTCTCCGTTTACCTTCGACTGTTCCCTGGAGGATCGTTTTCGAAAGGGAGTCATGACGAGTTACATGCCCAAACCAGGCAAGCTTTCGACGTTTCACTATTGACAAAAGTGGAACGTCGAAAGCTTGCCTGGTTTGGGCATGTAACTCGTCATGACTCCCTTTCGTACAGTAACTCAGCTTCACCTTAAGTAAGGATTATTGATGTTTTTCTCTCTTATTAGTTTAAGTAGTTAAACGTATACAGTAAAATGTATGTTATTCAATGTTATTCAAATGTATATATAAAATGTGTATTATTTTAAATTGACATCAACTTGATTTTTCCGGGACATGTCCCGACTTTTGACCTCTTCTTTACCCTTTTGTCCCGATATTTTGCATTGAAATAGGTCAAATCTACTATTTTGTCCCGGATTAGGGTTTTGAAAATATGGTCACCTTAATAAAATATAAAATGATATCATGTAATAAAATTTTATATTTTTATTATTTTATTAATATTTTTTAATTATAATAAAATTATATAACTTTATATAATAAATTATATATTATTATTATTATATAATAATACAAATTATAATTATAATATATGTAATTATTTATATATATTATAAATATAACATATAATTGTAAATTTATATATTATATATTTATATTATATAATTTATATAATTTTAAATTATATAATATAAATTATATAATTGTATAATTATAATATATAAAATATCAATATTATATAATTAAAAATTATATAATATAATACAATGTTATATTTGTTATATTTTATTAATATTTATTAATTATAATAACATGATAACAAAATTATAGAATACATTATATAATATTATTATTATATAATAATAAAAATTATGTATATATATAATTATATAATATAATTATATCTTAAAACTATAATAAAATCTTTGTTGCTAAATAGTGGAATTCTAACGGAATATAAAATTTAACGGAGTATGTGTTAAAAATTCACGCTACTGATTCTTTTCAATAAACCGGTAAGTAAACTAGTTTTCTTCTTTTTGTTTTGTTACTTGAAATACAAATAATAGTACAAATATGTGCTACTGTATTTCCATCTAATTTTATTTCAAATTATTAGCTAACCTAAACGAAAATGCAAATTGGGTCCGAAACTCATGATCGGGTCCATTTTCCTGCAATACAGGTGCGTCCGAAAATTGCGGCCAAATTTTAGTTGTCGTCACTCTATATATCAAGGGCACAATGTCACGTGGGCCACGAGTTTCTACTGTCATATCACTGACTTATATCTGCGTTGCACGTACTAGTCTTAAAATGTTACATACCAGATCCGGCTTGTGTAGACAACAGCCTTTCGACTTCTTCTGTCGTAACTGCCCTCTGCAATCTTACAATCTTACACACAAATTGTATGTCATGGCTTGTAAAAAACGTCTGGACGGTTCTCACAAATAAATGGTGGTCTCAATAGCGAACTTGCTACTGAGCCAAATGCCTGGGAGGAAAGAGATCTGAACTTCTTGTGTCCGCCTTTTATAGGCCCTGGACCATCAGAAGCCACATGACCCTTAATCAATTCCATTAACTCAACATTTACTTTCCCCGTTTACCTATTCCCAGTACTATCCTTTTATGGAATCCTTTCACAACAGCCAAAAATAGTAACGAGGATGTGCTGAAAATGGCCAATGAACAAAGGAAACTTATGTCACAAGTTAGAAAGAAGCAATCCACTTTTTTGGGGCGAGTTATGAAAAGAGGAAAGTTGGAATATATCGTAACAACAGGTAAGAGTGAAGGAAAAAGAGATAGGGAAGACAAAGAGAGCAAATACTGGACAGTTTGACATCGTGGCTTGGAAAGATGTCAACAGCAGAATTGATAAATTGTACTGGAGACAGGCAGAGACATGATCTTCTACCCCACTAGGCATGGTACTAGAAGATAAAGAAGTAATGTTGACAAAATCAACATGATTTTACCGTTAGAAAACTTTTCTGGATCGATGTCTGCCGGGTGAGTTGGGTTTGCTGTGGTTGGCGTGCTTTGGTTACCTGTCGCATTCGTTGTTATGTTGGTATATTCTGTACCGTTTTCACTTGCCCCATCATTGGTTGAATTCATGGTTATTTCACGTATGGCTGTTGTTTTTGTGGTAACGTTAGGCAGCGGAGGAGGTATTGTAGAGCTTGATGTTAATGCCGAAGTTGTCGTATTTAATGGAGTGTCCGAATGTGAGACTTTTGAGGTTGTTGTGTCAGATGTAATGTCTGAAGTTGGGGCTTGTTTAATTGTCGTATTAGGTGATATATGTGAATTTGAGTCTTGTGAAGTTGTCTCAGCAGGTAAAGGGGCTGGAGTTGGGGCTTCTGTTGTTGTCTCAGCAGGTAAAGGGGCTGGAGTTGGGGCTTCTGTTGTTGTCTCAGCAGGTAAAGGGGCTGGAGTTAGGGCTTCTGTTGTTGTCTCAGCAGGTAAAGGGGCTGTAGTTGGGGCTTCTGTTCTTGTCTCAGCAGGTAAAGGGGCTGGAGTTGGGGCTTCTTTTGTTGTCTCAGCAGGTAAAGGGGCTGTAGTTGGGGCTTCTGTTGTTGTCTCAGCAGGTAAAGGGGCTGGAGTTGGGGCTTCTGTTGTTGTCTCGGCAGGTAAAGGGGCTGGAGTTGGGGCTTCTGTTGTTGTCTCAGCAGGTAAAGATGTTGAGTTCTGTTGATCCACTGTGTTCTGGGACATAACACCTGTGGGAATAGTGACCAGGTGGAGAAATAATCATTATTTTCTCAGCGTCTGCAAATAATAAGATCGCACTTGACATAATTTTTGGCTGCTACCTTCACACTAATTTGGGTTGTTAATTAATATGAAACAAATATAAAGGTATGTTATCAGGCACTCCCTCCCTTATTTGTAATAATTTGGGTTGTTACTATTACACTAATTTGGGTTGTTACTATTACACTAATTTGGGTTGTTACTGTTACACTAATTTGGGTTGTTACTTTTACACTAATTTGGGGTGTTACTATTACACTAAGTTGGGTTGTTACTATTACACTAATTTGAGATGTTACTATTACACTAATTTGCGTTGTTACTATTACACTAATTTGGGTTGTTACTATTACACTAAACTCCGCCTATGCCGGTCTCAAGCCCGGATGAAAAAAGAGGAGGGCGGTCTGCATGGAGGCCGTAAGGAGGCAGCCCCTCCACCATGCAAAGGCACAACAGGCCAATCACCTGTTTGTCTTAAACTACGATTACAAGCAATATAAGAGAGAAAACCGGACTGATTCTAAAGGCGACGAACTGGAACGGACTACGGACTACGACTTATGGAACATGGAACACAAGAAGTATAAATGGGAAAGAAGAGGAGCTGATGGAAGAGATGAGGAAAGCAAAATTAGAAATCCTGGTTATTACCGAAACAAAGAAAAAGGGACAAGGATTCATGGATCTCGATGGCAACACTCTGCTATACAGTGGTGTACCCACATCTGAAAGAACTAAAGGGGGCGTGGGTTGCATTGTGGCCAAAAACCAGAACACCTCTACACCTCACGGTAGAAGCGGAACGACTGAGTAAGTACTATTACACTAATTTGAGTTGTTACTATTACACTAATTCGGGTTTTTACTGTTACACTAATTCGGGTTGTTACTATTATACTAATTTTGGTTGTTACTATTACACTAATTTGGGTTGTTACTATTACACTAATTTGGGTTGTTACTATTACACTAATTTGGGTTGTTACTGTTACACTAATTTGAGTTGTTACTATTACACTAATTTGGATTGTTACTATTACACTAATTTGGGTTGTTAATACTACACTAATTGGGGTTGTTACTGTTACACTAATTTGGGTTGTAACTATTACACTAATTTGGGTTGTTACTGTTACACTAATTTGGGTTGTTACTGTTACACTAATTTGGGTTGTCACTATTACACTAATTTGGGTTGTTACTATTACACTAATTTGGGTTGTAACTATTACACTAATTTGAGTTGTTACTGTTACACTAATGTGGGTTGTTACTGTTACACTATTGTGTGTAATCGGCTGAAACAATTTAGGACTGTTACCCTCATACTATGTTACTTCATACCTTCACCTCATTTGACCTCTTACCTTCGCACTGGTGTGGGCTGTTACCTTAAGCTCCGCCCTTTGTTTTTTTCCCTCTTCTCCAGGTTATCTTTAGTCTCCTAACTTGCCTTCTCTCTCATGGGCTCTATTCAGAGAACTTATTCATTATTATGTATGCTTGTTCTTTATGGTCTGCTGCATTCACTTCTGTAAATTCTAAGGGTGCAGCAGTAGCGAGATGGATACGGACATTTATTTTAATAAAACACATTGTTAATTGTCACAGTACTTTCCAAATGACAACTTATAAATGCAAATGGCGCAGCAAGTTAAGTCGCTTCTTCTTCAAGTGCTGTCCTTACAGGCGTAGGCTTCGTGTTTCTCTACAGCTTCGGTCTCTATTGTTGTTTATTAACTGTTACGGGTCTTCAAGCATGACGCGTTGTATCTTATTATTATGTCGTCTTTATCTCCTTTCTCTAACAGCTTTGTCTGGCACTGGATAGGGGCATACATTGAGAAAACCAGTTGACAGTGTTACAAGACAGTCTTTTGTTTGGAATACTCAAGGTATGAAAAATAAACTGATATCTAAAAGACATACAGAAGGAAATGAGAGACATACATTAACGGATTAAAGAAGAAATGGACAGATCATACTGTGGATGGCACAGTGTCGGAACATCTTTCCTCATTTTGTTGACGGCGTATGTTCCACACTGTACTGAATTCAGTGAATAAATAAATGACTCTATTCTACGAGTAACTTATTTTCTCCGAACAATCAATCAATACCGTTTAGCTCCCTAAGGAGCAGACGCTTTCAAGAAACATAAATCTTCAGCAGAGACTTTCAAAATCGAAGTATTCATTCAGTTGCCTCTTTCCGTGTCTTCCTTCAATCGTTTTATATTTATCTAAGTTCCTTTGTCTACGTTTTTATCTCTCTCTCTCTCTCTCTCTCTCTCTCTCTCTCTCTCTCTCTCTCTCTCTCTCTCTTTATTACACCCAGGGAGTGGAATGCCTTGTAACGAAATCAGCAGTTTTCCTCAATGTATGCCCTATCCAACGCTGTCATATTTTTCTAATCTATTGTTCTATCTGTTTTTGTGAACAGTTTATTTTGCTCTAAATAATTTAACAAATCTGGAACATCTGATTTGACTTGACATTAAAGGACTGGAACTTTCCTCAGACTACAAGGACATCATATACTTCAAAACAGTAAGATAAGACAGAAAAATATCATAATATTATCTAGGAGAATTAATCAGATGTACTCCATGACCTAAAATCACGGAATATAACGTTTTAGTAACGCTTTGCTTATATCATTATCATAAAGCCAAAATCACCCTCATAATCTTCTCAATGTTTCCTACATATGCAGCATCAGACCATCAATGGAGGTAACCAAGTTCAGGAAGTCTACGTCACAACATATGTTCTAACAGCGATGGCTTCTGTAGTACATTATTTAATATGATGATGATGTGATCATTATACAAGAACTCACATTAATTGTCTGTGACAAAATGATTGAGAGAGCAGAAGTACTACTCTTTCGCTTTCTCTTGAGAGACCATCGGAGAGTATACCATAATGTTTGAGTTACTTACCACATTCCGAGAGTAGCAACCACACTGAAAAAAAGTAAGACATTTCTTAACCATTATTATTTCATTGATTATCTCCCTTCTTGTTTCAATGAAATACTTAAGTAACGAAGACTAGAAACAGGTGCAACAAGTGTAAGAATACCGCAGGCTAGCAACGGCAGTTCGCCTAGCGAAATATAACGCGCTTTGTAAATAAGGGGTTATGTACTGCGTTTTATGTGAACATATAGACTGACAGTTAGATGTACAGACACTATGAAGACATATGGGTTGATATAAATATGTATACATGCACACAGTCAGACATACAGACAAGCATGCTGACTGACAGACAGACAGACATATACAGACCGACAGACAGCAGAGAGAAACATAGGCAGGCAGGCAGACAGATAGATCGAATGATAGATAGATAGATAGATAGATAGATAGATAGATAGATAGATAGATAGATAGATAGATAGATAGATAGATAGATAGATAGATAGTTAGATAGATAGATAGATAGATAGATAGATAGATAGATAGATAGATAGATAGATAGATAGATAGATAGATAGATAGATAGATAGATAGATAGATAGATAGATAGATAGATTATGAATGAGTGTTATACTTCATATGCATTAGATAAAGGTATTAAATAAATAAGTAAATATAGCATGTTAAATGCATTTATTATAGCATAAATATGCAAATTGTTTTACCTGTTAGCAGTCCAGCCAATCGGAGACAAGACATTTTCTAAAAAAAGAAGAATAGTAAAGAACATATAAAAGTAACATGTAGATATTTTCATCAGAGTAAAATGAACGAAATGTTAGATTACACTAATCTTTGTTGTTTTGTTGTTGCAGCCTTGATTTTGTAAAAGATAAAGGTACGAGGGGCGGTCGAAAAGTTTTGCACTTTACTAAGAAAACGTTAAGACAGGCGGGATTGCTGTGTATCATTGTAAAGACACACTATTGGTTTACATTTCCTGCGCGTACATGGCGCTCGCGGGGTGCCGTGTGAAAGAGAAATTGGCGGGAAACTGGTTCAGTTATGTATGAAGCGGTGTCATGGACAAAAGGAGCATCAAGCCGAAACATCTGCACAGATGTTGGACATTTGCAATGCTGACGAAGATGATTTTTTTCATAGACTAGTTACTGTGGACGAATGTTGGGTGCATTTCTATGACCTCGAGACTAAAAACCAGAGCAAACAATGGAAACATTCCTGTTCGCCACCACCAAAGAAGGCAAAGATGGTACCCTCTGCGGGAAAGGTCATGCTCACCATCTTTTGGGACTGCCGCGGGGTAATACTCACCGACTACCTTCCTCGTTGCAGTACTATCAACTCCACGTACTACCAAAGCCTTCTCCAGAAGTTACGAGAAGAAATTAAGCGCAAAAGACGGGGGATGCTGTCCAGAGGCGTTCGTCTGCTTCAGGACAATGCGCCGGCTCATGCAACTCATGGCTCCATCGTCCTTGCCCAGCAGTGCGGGTATGAAATCATGCCCCATCCACCATACTCACCGGACTTGGCACCGAGTGACTTCTTCCTGTTTCCAAACATGAAGAATCCGCTTCGTGGACGTCGTTTTTCTAACGACCAGGACTTGATTACTGAACTGGAGACGTGGTTCCGGGCCCAGACGGGGGTGTTCTACAATCAGGGTATCAGGAAGGTGAAGAAGAAATGGGAGAAGTGCATTGCCTTGAGGGGTGAATACATAGAGAAGGACTAAAGCTCACGCCAATTTCCAGGTACGTGCCTTGACTCCTTCATACTAAAGTGCAAAACTTTTCGACCGCCCCTCGTAGTCTCATATCAGATACTTCGGCAGTAGCGATGGGGGAACCTGTTAGAGACATTTCTATTTGTGGCGAGATGGAAGTAGGATAATAAAATAATAGTTCTCAGAAATGGAGACGAGAACTTGAACTAGAGGTAGGAGTGGCACGGACAGTTCAGGAAGATTACTGCACAGTTCTAGATGGTAGCTGTAGAAGAGAACTGTGACGTAACTCACCTTTTCGATAGATCTATCCTATTTTCCAAGGGTTACCCTATTTATAGTTGGTTAAATTCAGCTTGTTAGTTATCCCCAAAATTTTTTAAAATATTAAATATTATTTTAATTCCGCACACGAACAAAAACTTAGTACCGTAACTGGAATTTAAACAAAATAAATCAACTGCAATTTATGAAATATATCATTACACTTTAATATTAAAATAGAAATTGAGTAAAACTGCAGATAGGTATTTACAAAATCTCAAGCTGGAAAATAATAAATAGTCAGTGTCTCTTAACATCAAATCGGCCATTTGGTGAGTTTTCGATTTGCTTCTTCAATGAAATAGTACGTATCTCCTTCAGTTCTTTCTCTACCGACACTTCTGCGGCTCGATCAGATGTAGACTTTCCAAGAGACTTAATTCCCCTGGACACGCAGACGCGATTCCACTACCAGGAGATGCAGACGTTGTCGTCTACTCACACTGCGATCTGTCGTGCTCCTTAATAGAAGCTTTATTACCATTCGCTCTGGGGTAGGAACCTGCAAAAATATGCACCAGACTATCGTATCTGTTGTCTACAACCAAGACGATCCTCAGATGATTACTGGCCACTATTGATCAGAATCCCATATTTTGACAACATCGACATGAGGCCGTGGTCATGTCAATCAAAGACGTACACAATACAAACAATAAAATACATCGGGAGACTGTAAATATCATTTACAATTTTTTTTAATTTTGTTCTAATTAATTCCCTTTGGTCCCTGGTTATGCCAAATTAGTTTCCCTTTAAAGACTATACATCAATGAAAATTTGAATGAAGAAGACGTAGAGGAGTTTGCATCAACGAAATAAAAACGAAGACAAAGAAGATGAAGTAGAAGAAAAAGAAATAGAAGAAGAAGATGATGAACTATTTTGCACCCAGCATTTAAAAGCTACGCCCTGAAAAGGATTGTTGTTGTTGTTGTTGTTGCTGTTGTTGTTGTTGTTTAACTAGGGCTGCTGAGCTTCTCGCTCTTTAGCAGCCAATATCAAGTTGAAGACTCCTTGGTGTTATTTACACTGTAGATCTAGGCTGTTCCTATGGCTTTTTTACCATTCTGAAACGTGTTGAGTTGAAGTCATGAGCTCCAGTTTCTCCAGCTTGGCTTGCATTTAAAGGATCGTCACATCTGGTCTCAAGCAAAGAATAAGAAGTGCGTGGCATACTGTGCATTCCCCGCCATCCAAAGGGGGGGGGGGGGGGGCTCTCCAACTATGCAGAGCTAAAATACTGTACTCTGGTTCTGGGCTCTCCCTCAGAATTCTCACATCCTGCACTGAGCCACTTCTCAGCTTCCATTGCCTATCACTGGGTCCATAGTGAGATCCTCCCACATGCAGTCAACCAAGTAAAGTCAAAGAATTACGACTGAGGCTCGAGTGACTTTTCCAAGCTTAGTGTGCAATGCTGGATTCTCTGGAATTGTTTGGATGATTTCAAGAGTCAATGAGGATGTAATTAGCCTCACAGACACTTCCACGCACATATATTGTAGCATGGTGCATATCTGGTGGTCACATAAGGACGACTCCAGATATGCATCCATGCATGAGAAGGACTGTAGGCTTTTATAGCTGATATCAACTATAGTCGTGACTCTAGCTGTGTCAATGCTGTTCAGTAGTGTTTGAGGTTGTATTCAGCCGGAAACCAAGTTCAATTGCCAGCATAGTTTTCGGAGTGCCAAGATAAGACTCTAACATGTAAATCGAAGTCAATCATAACATCAATATTAAATATTACATCAATTTACTTGACACCAGGATACTTAGTAAGCTAAAGATCAATACTGTTTTAACATACCCTTCAGACGCAATATTACGGATCTGAGCTTATCACTATGCAAGTTGGCTCACCAAGCAGGCTAGCTTGGCTTTTCTCAGCTATGAGCTGTGGCTATGTGGCTTCTACAAGTGTGGGTCAGTCCGCTGGACGTCTTCTCAGCTATGAGACCTTGAATTAAAACTTTCAGAGTCCAGAATTGAATCTGAAAGGCTAATACACAGATTCCCAGTCCGTATTAATTTGACTCATCTTGTGTTTGATTGGATCTCCCATCGTATCAATCAGATTAGTTTAATCGGTCTCTAGTTGAATCTCCTTTTCTTCATTTCGATGCGTTTCTCCCTCTTGCTGCCTCTGCGTTTGATTGGTTCATTTTCCGCACTCATTTCTTGGTTGCTTTTTTTTCGTCTCAGAATAATTAGGTAAATTTGTGAATCTCAGAAATATATATATATACGTTACATCTTAAAGACTACTCTTTGCAGGGAAATTTCCAGAGTGGTTCCTGTCAGTTTTGCCACACTATGCTACGTCTCAGCTTTATGAGGTCATGTGACCGGCTCCCTTCTCGCTATCTTTTCCTTCAGTAATTCAAAGCAGAGTCAGGTACCCATGTACAGCTGGATAGATCGGAGCGTAACTAAGGAGCACATTTAGACATGATGATGCCCTAAGCTACTCGTATATGAAGCTGTGGAGGCTCTATTTGGCAATTGGTTACAGAGAATAAGGCAGTGTAACAACAGAACTTGTCAAGAATTCCGTCTAGATGCATAACAAATACTTGGGAGGTGGGCGGAAGGGTTGCTCCATTAGAGCTTTATTTTGTTCGCTACACCAGTGTTAGAGAGGTTCCTTAAGAGGCCCTAAGCTGTACCTTTTTTGGCTTATACCTAAATCCGGCCCTGAGCGTGACGCTGCTAATTTTTAAAGCCAGTAACTTTGCCACGAGAATAAAGCACTCTTACTACTCTGTCATTTAGCGCTGATGGATCGAGTACAGATTCAGATTATAAATAAATATTAGACAAACATAAAGGTATGTTTTCAGGCACTCGTAAGAAATAAAGAAGTAGAAAACTAGACAACAGAAAAACAACAGACGTGAGTGGCTTAACCAGGACTCGAACCCAGGACCTCCCGTGCGATAACCCCGCCTAGCTATGCAAGCGAATCACACCATCCTCCCTGCCATCTAGGCATCACCAAAAATGATGCTTCGATGACGGGTCATTAGTGCGACTCGCAATACATAACATAACTCGCAACACATAACTATCTAGATGGCAGGGAGTTGCCTCTCTTGCCAACTCCTCAATATACTTCCTCTTGTCTCTTTTAATAGTTCTTTTTACTTCTTTGTTTGCTTCTGTGTACACTTCTTGAACCTTGGCTTTGGAACTTCTGGTTTTGATTGTGTTTAAATCTGCTTTCTTGTTTTTTCTGTCTTTTATCTTATTGATGGTTTCTGTTGTCATCCATGCTTTTTGTTGTCATTCCCTTTTCCCCAGTATTTCTTCACATGTCTCATTCCATACAGTTTTGCTGCCAATATTCTGTATTCATTACATCTTGCAGCTGTTGGAGCACTTGGAATTTGTTGGATATTGTGACCGCAACTTTGTCTCTTCTTTCTTGATTTCTTAGATATCCTACATTAAATTGTTGTCTATAATTTTGCATTGTTGCATATCTCTTGAGTTTCATTTTTACTTTGGCTATTAGAAGGTGGTGATCTGATGCCACATCTGCTCCTCTATATACCTTTACATCCTGCAATGATGATTTAAACTTCTTGTTTATGCATATGTGATCAATCTGATTTTCTGTTCTATGGTCTGGTGATATCCATGCTGCTTTGTGTATTCTCTTATGTGGAAACATGCTTCCTCCTATAGCCAGTTGATTTGAGCACAGATGTTTGATAATAGTTCCCCATTTTCATTCATTATTCCCAGCCCATGTTTTCCCATGCCTTCTTCAAAGCCGGTGTTGACTGTAAAAGACCAACGAAGGAAGAAATAAAGAAAGCCATAAAGCTTCTAAGAGATGGAATAGCGGCTGGACCAGATGGCATTCCAGCAGAGGCCATCAAAAAAGATATCGACACGGCTACAGGGATTTTATATAAATTACTTGGTAAAGTCTGGGAAAATGAAGAGATACCAGCAGAATGGAAGGAAGGATATCTGGTTAAGTTGCCTAAGAAGAGAAAGTTACAACAGTACGCAAATTATAGAGGAATAATGTTACTATCAGTGCCAGGAAAACTATTAAACAGGATTATACTGGAGAGATTAAACGTCCATAGATAAGAAACTGAAAGATGAACAAGCAGGTTTTCAACAAAACAGGTCCTGTACAGACAAGATAGCCACTTTGAGAATAATAGTTGAACAAAGTCTGCAATGGACTTCACCCCTATACATTGGATTTGTGGACTACGAAAAGGCATTTGACTGTGTAGACAGAGAATCACTTTGGAAATTGATGAAGCATTATGGAGTTCCCCTGAAGATCATTAATTTAAAACATATGAAGACATGACATGCAGAGTTCTTTATGAAGGACAGCTTACAGAACCGTTTGGGATAAGAACGGGAGTGCGACAGGGATGCCTCTTGTCTCCATTTCTTTTCTTACTAGCAATAGATAACAGGATAACAGGGTTGAACTTGAAGAAACACCAATACAAGATGTAGAATCGTAAACATATCTTGGCTGCAATATAGAAAAAGTTGCAGGGAGAGACAGTGATATCATAATAAGAATACAAAAAGCAAGAGGAGCTTTCATTGCAATGGGAAATATATGGAGATCAGGAGAAATCGGATCCAACACGAAAATCATCATCATCATCATCAGTTGCCATCTCCACAACGAAGGTTGGCTGTAATGGATCTCCAACGTCTTCTGTCTCTTGTCTTGGTGGTGCACTCTGATAGACTCTTTCCTGTCCATCTCTTGATGTTATCTTCCCACTTATAGCGTTGTCTCCCCCTTGCACGTTTGCCTTCAACTCTCCCTTCTGTTATGGTCTTCTGCAAGGTGTTATGCCTTTTTATGTGGCCAAAGTATTTTAACTGCCGAACTTTGACCTCCCTCATTAGTTCTCTTTTCATACCTGGATTTTCTAGGACCTCCTTATTTGTTTTAATCTCTTTCCATGAGATACGCCCCATTCTTCTATATATCCACATTTCAAGAGCCTCAATTCTTTCTTCCAAATGCTTATTCATCGTCCATGTTTCTGCACGATACAGAAATGCAGAATATATATAACACTTTATGATTCTCAGTTTTAATTTGTAAGATAACTGTTTGGATGTCAGTATATGTTTCATGTTGTTGAATGTAGCTTTGGCCATTCCTATTCTCTTCTTGATTTCTGTTTCACATCTGCCATCTTCTGTTATTATATGACCAAGATATACGTAGCTCTTGACTTGTTCCAGGATTTTCCCATTTACGCTTATCTTTAATGTGGGTTTATCGTCTGTTTTGCTAATTATCATAGTTTTTGTTTTCTCAATATTAATGTCGAGTCCATATTCATGACTTATGCTGTTCACTTGCTTCGCTAGTTCTTGTAACTCCTGTTCGCTTTCAGCTAACAACACGGTATCATCTGCATATCTAAGGTTGTTTATTGACCTTCCACTGAAGTTCAGTCCTGGTATTTCCTGTATATGTTTGAACATTTTTTCGGTGTATAAATTAAATAGACAAGGGGACAGCACACAACCTTGTCTGACACCTATTTTTATGTCTATGTATGGTGAATAATTCCTTCCAGATCTTACTGTGGCAGTTTGCTCCCAATAAAGGTTACTGAGTATTCTTATATCTTTTCCATCAATACCTATGTCTTTGAGGCATTCAATTATTTTCTCATGATGGACTCTGTCAAAAGCCTTCTTATAGTCAATGAAGCACATATACATACTTTTTTGGACCTCTGTATATTTTTCTGCTAATATTCTTAGGCAAAATATTGCCTCTCTTGTTCCACTGTTCCGTCTAAAACCAAACTGTTCTTCTTGGATTTCGCTGTCTACTTTACTTTTTTATTCTTTCCTGTATGATTTTGAGCAGTATCTTAATTGCATGACTCATCAGGCTGATTGTTCTGAAGTCTGAACATTCTGTTGCTTTTGGTTTTTTGGGCAATGTTATAAAAACTGATGTCTTCATGTCGTGTGGTATATATCCTGTATTGTATATATCGTTGCATATTTCTGTGATTGTATCTATACCAAAGCTCTCCAGAGCTTCTATCATTTCAATTTTTATGTTATCCATGCCTGCTGATTTTCCTTTTTGTATCATATGAATGGCATTCTCTACTTCTGATCTGAGAATGTTTGGGCCTTCGTTAGAATCTGGTGATGGTTTTTTACCTCTGTTGTCCTCGAATAGTTCTTTTACGTATTCTGCTCATCTGTTTGATATGTCTTTCTCATCAAGTAATATTACACCATTTTTGTTCTTGATACAGCTTCCTCCTTGTGCAAACCGCGACCGATTTGATAATTTCTTTATTTTTTCATGCATATCTCTTGTCATGTGCTTTGCTTCCAAGTCTTCTATTTCCTTGCATTTTGTTTCTATCCACCGTTCTTTTGCTCCTCTACACATAGTACATATGTCATTGTCTATTGTTTTATATTCTGGAGTGTTTTTTTGCTTTCTTTCTTTCTGCCATTTTATTCAAGATGTCATCTGTCATCCAAATTTGATTTTTCTTAGACTCCTTTTTAGGTAAATTTGCATTTGCTGATTGTATGCTTGTTTTTACGCATTCCCATTTTGCGGTTGCTTTTTCTTCTGGGTTTTCTCTTCTATACTGCTCCATGCTTTCTGTCAATAACTGTTGATATTTATTTTTGACGTCGATTAAATACTTCTGTTTTATATCTGGTTGTTTCAGCGCTGATATTTCTATCTGGGGTTCCTCCTGTCTTCTGTTTCCTGCTCTTTTCAGCTTTATATTTACTTTGATGACGACTGGATTGTGATCTGAATTTATGTCGGCGCCAGGATGTGTCTTTGCACTTGTGACACTGTTCTTAAATCGATGTTTTATCATGATATAGTTGATTTGATTTCGTGTTACATCTCCTGGGCTTTTCCATGTGTATAATTTCCTTGGGTGGTGTTCAAAAAAGGTGTTACATATGACCAGCTGGTTTTCTTCACAGAACTGAACACGAAAATAAGAATCTTCAACTCAAATGTAAAGTCAGTACTATTATATGGCTCTGAAACATGGAGAACACCAAAGACAACAACCAAAAAGCTACAGACTTTCATAAATGGGTGCTTGCGTAGAATAGAAGGATTAAAATGGTATAACAAGGTTACCAACTTGGAACTGATGACATGAACCAGACAAGTGCCAGTGGAACAAGAGATGAGAAGAAGACGCTTGTGATAAAGTACATTGATACAGCGATAAAATTATTAATTATAAGTATAAAAGTCAAAATAATATGAGTAGAAATAGAAATAGTAAAGTTGTAACGCGTCTTCTTTCCCCGCGCCAGTCATCGCATTGAGATAAGAACATAGTGTGAAACCTTATTGCCGCGACAGTGGTATTGGACTTTATAACTCGCCCGTCACGGGTTAACGGTAGAATTTTTGAAAACAACAAGCTTAGTTGTTCCAAGAAAGAGAGTACGATTCAAAACAGGGGAGGCAAAAACGAACGCATAAAAGTGAGAGAGCGAACACATGCTGCCGGATTGTCAAGCGTTAGATTCTTGGGGTCGCTCCCCGAGACGACAGTGCGAGACGATACAGTTAGCAAGTCGCAAGCTTTGTAGAATTTAAAAATACCCCGCAAAACCCAATACTTTATCGGACTATAGGCACACTGAGAAAATATATATAAACACACAGACAGCGTTTTCGCTGCAAAAGAGTCCATTTTATGACGTAACAGACTAGTAGTTTCAGTTTTGGACAACGCAGGAGAGAAGAAAATATGGCGTAATTTATATGATAATGGAAATTGAAACTAACTCTGGAAAAAATATGGACTTCCTTATTAATAGGTTTAGGATAATAAAAGTTAGCTAGTTTAAGAGCTTATCGTCTCTTGATAAATAATATGCTTGACAATAGAAAATCCGACAGATAGGAAAGATATAGACAAAGGACGGTATTGGTTATGACAGACAGACCAACACATGCTCGTCTTTACTTTCACTAACGGTGATTTTTTGACGCGTCCTTGAAAAAGACAGGAAAAGGGTACATGTATTCTATTGGAGGAGGGGTAGACAAGGGGATAGAAATTATGGGATGGCTTAACACTAAATATATTTTAGCAGTGGAAATCTAAGAATGAGTGAGGAGAAAACTTGTTATGTCCAAAAATCAAGTCTGTTTGTAGATTGTAATGCCAATATTGTCAAATTCCAACTAAAAAGCTTAGTAGTTGGATCTCATTGGCCAACGCATTTTATAATATTGAAAAAATTCAAAGGCTCGACGCCATTTGTATAAATCTGTCCCTAGAACAGGACGTTGTAATTCTGTGAAGTGTGACTTGCCTTACTAAATTAAATATATATAATAAAACAAAAGGGCATCACAGTCCAGCCAGCAGGACATCTGAAGTCTGCTAATAAACGTACCTGTGTTTATTCATTGAATTTATGGTAAGGCAGAAATTATTCATATATATTTTGTTTCAAACTGTGAGTGAGAGATACTGCCATTTCGACAGTAAGTACATAGATCCTTAGCTGATTTATGCAGGGCCTAGGGGTAGATTTATGCTATAACACATTGCCAGTTTTGTAAAATGCACATGTTTTGTGAAATAAATATGTTTTCTTAGGTGGCCAGATGGGCACAGCTCACATATCTTATTGTTTTGAAGAAAAGAAAGATAAATATTATTATTACAGATGTAGGGCCGTCTTGAGAGGAGAGACATGTGAACAACACTGGTACACTTTGTAATGGATGAGCTGGGTTGGTTAATCAGATATGACCCAGATCTTTATTTCTTATGTATTATAACTTGTAGAAATAACAGTTTAAGTATGATATCAACAAGGAGTCATTATTTCATTGTTACAGGGTTTTTATCTGGCACTAGCCGGTGCCAGATGTCTGTGAAAAGCAGTTGAGAAGTCTTTTCATTTCCAGTAGTGACAGGGGTCTACAGAGTCCACCCTGTTACTTTTGGGCCAGTATCAAAGCAATCGGTTTTACAGCAAGAATATGGACAGTTCCAGTTGTGCCAGTTAAGTATAATATCTGGCACAGGACGCTTCATCAGCATCAAAGACTAGAGCCCCTTGTGTAACATAATAAAAATATTCCCCAAAGAAGTAGACATTGAAAGTTGTATATTAAAGAACTGGGGATGATTAAAGAATCCCAAACAGCCATCCAGTGTTAGAAACCAGTAATATTAAAAATTTAGTGACAGTATTAGTATATTTTAACAGTAGTTGTTTGGACAATTGTCCCTTTGGGTTAAAAATTTACATTTTATGTATATACCTTGAGTTCTTTTAATTTTGAAAGTCCTGACCAGAAGAATACTATGTTCAGGACTAATAAAATTTTATATAGAAAATATTTACACATCAAAATTTAACCCAGGTGTTAGTTCATTTGATCATGGACTTTAATAGTTGTTTATATGTGTGTGTGTTAGTGTAAAATTTCCATCACACCACACTTGCATAACCCTAGACATTAGAAGTAGCTACCATACACACTAGTCAAGAATAGGTATGATTGAGGCCATAAGGTGGTAGCAGAAAGGTTACCTGATAACTCAATCCATAAATTGTTATAATCAGGTACCTTCACAGCTGACCTCATTCAGAAAAATAGTGAAACATAACAACCACATTTCATAACATCAAAATCCACCACATATATTGGGGTCTCCTGTTCCGGGATTTATACTTGTTATTTGTATAGAAATTTAAATATTGTAGCACAAGTGTCCCCTAGAGTTATAAAAATATTTAAAGGGGAAAATAATAGCTGATCAACTGCCAAGAGCCAGTAGTTAATTAATTAATTAGTAAATTAGCTAGCCATTGTTAGTACCTTGCTAATTAGAGATTTGATTTTGTAGTATAACATTTTAAAGATTGATATTATGGCAGACTTGGCAAAGTTCAGATCTGCTGCTGTGCTGGCTGCAAAAGAGAAGGCTATGGAGGGGCAAGCTCTGGTTCAATATGTGACATCAGAGTGTGATAAATTTATTAAATTAGAACAAGATAAAGAAGAAAAAAGATTGCAGATAGAGGCTGAAAATGATAAAGAAATAAAAAGACTGCAGATTGAGGCTGACAAAGAGGCTAGGGCATTGGAGGCGGACCTGGAGGCTGAAATTAAGCGGCTCCAATTTGAAGAGAAAAAGGCCGAAAGGGAAGCAGAGGAAAGAAGACAGGCTGCAGAAAGGGAAGCAGAGGAAAGAAGACAGCTTGCAGAAAGGGAAGCAGAGGAAAAAAGATTCGAAAAGGAAGCAGAAAAGGAGGAGAAGAGATTACAAAGGGAACATGAGCTACGACTAAGGGAGTTTGAGTTTCAAAGCCTGCTCCTGAAAATGGTACCAGCCTCTCTACCTCCGATGCCACTGCTAGTCAGGGAGCCTCAACCTCAGCTATAGGGGTTCCATTTAGACCATTTTGTTGAGAGGGACAATGACATTGAATCATTTCTATCCAGATTTGAGGTTTTAGCCACCACCTATGGGTTAGAGAAAGAAAGGTGGAGTTTAAAGTTATCTCAGGGTCTTAGGGGAACATCTTATGAAGTGTTTGCAAAAATGAGCAAAAATGACCAAAACAATTATGACATGTTAAAGCAGGCTCTTTTGCTAAGGTATGAAAAGAATGGAGAATTTTACAGGAAAAAGTTTAGAAATGCCAAGCTACTGTCGGGTGAGACCTATCACCAGTTCTCTGCACGTTTAGAGACTTTCTTGGAGAAATGGACTGCTCTGGAGAAAACCCAAGATCTTAAAGAAATGATCCTTATGGAGCAATTGAGAGAGTCCATGGCTCCAGACTTGAGAAAGTTTCTCATGGAACAGGGTGCAGAGAGGCTGGGTGAGTTACTTAATGTCGCTGAGAAGTATCAGGCAGCCCAGGCAGAGGTAGCTGGCGCCAAAAAGAAACATGTAGACAATTATAAGGCTCCACAAAACTCTAATAGATTTGACAACAAAGATAAGGGTAACAAGGGTAAGCGAAATTTTGATAGGCCACGCAATGATTATAGAAATAAAAACCCACAATTCAATGACAGGAAATATGAGGAAAGAAAACCCTTTCATCAAGGTAGATTATATTGTAGATGGTGTAAGAGGGAAGGACATGACACCAAAGTTTGTACTAAGAAACCTGCTGGATTAGCTGCTATGAAGTTGGGGAAAAAGGAAGTAAAGGTAAAACCTACTGGACAGCAGGAACCTTATCACCCCCAGTGTGTGAGGGTGTTGTATGTTGCCTGTTAAGAACAGAACTGGTGTAAGGGAAGTAAACCTGAGTATGTTAGTAGACAAGTTAGATTTTGAGTTGGAGCACTTGTTTGCTTGTTGGCTATTGAATTGTTTTGAAAATATCTCGTGGTAGTTTCGAGAGATAGATTACAGGTAGCGTAGAAAAACGCTGATCATCTCAAGTTGTGAGATATATATTTATTCTGTATTGTTTTGAGCGGGGTGAGAATAGCTCGCGGCTAGCCCGCAGATGATTGATTGACTGAGTTGTGAGGACATTATAGGCCATGATATTATGTTAACTGCTGTGTGCAGTCTTATAGCGCAGAGTTGAGTCGTGAGGACTTTAGGCCATAATTTATGTTAACTGCTGTGTGCAGTCTTATAGCGCAGAAGTGAGTCGTGAGGACTTTAGGCCATAATTTATGTTAACTGCTGTGTGCAGTCTTATAGCGCAGAGTTGAGTCGTGAGGACTTTAGGCCATAATTTATGTTAACTGCTGTGTGCAGTCTTATAGCGCAGAGTTGAGTCGTGAGGAGTTTAGGCCATAATTTATGTTAACTGCTGTATGCAGTCTTATAGCGCAGAGTTGAGTCGTGAGGACTTTAGGCCATAATTTATGTTAACTGCTGTGTGCAGTCTTATAGCGCTGAGATTAATTATAGGCCATGATATTACTGTTAACTGCTGGGTGCAGTCATTCTAGCGCTGAGATTATTGTTCAATGTGTTCGTGCTGTGATCTAAACTGTACATGAATGTAAACGTGATTATGTCGTGACTTAATAAATCGTCATTAAATGTCACTAGGCGTTTACTACATTCCATGATTCTTATGTACGTGCCTGTGGCGTGAGTGTCTACCCTAACACGCAACCACTTGCAACATTCTACACATCGTGACAAGAGAACGGTAGCACATATACCTTTATGATAAATAGCCCTGTGTGGGCGTGGCTTATTCTATTATACATAGCTCGGAACAACAACAGTTGGACAATAACAGTTAGCGAAATAATATCAACAATCGGGACTGTACCAGTATTTCGAATTGAACGGTATCAGTTGGTGTGCCAGAATTATCTTGAGATGAATAATTTATAAGTATCAATGTTCATATAATAAATATATTTATAAGTATCAGTGGTGGCCAGTAAGTAATGATGTAACTTTAGATTAGGTAATTGGTCCTGATAGTTGTATTTGCTTTACATGATTTGACATTGTGATATTATTTGTTGTTTTTCATATGATGATTTCATATTTTACTTCTTTTCGAATTATACTTCGTTTGCTTGATATTGTCATTTCTATTACTATTGTTTGTTGCTTGTTTGAGTATTATTGTATATGCTTAACTTAGTTCTGTAATAGATTAATTTTGAGATACTTAGCTTGGTCTTCTAATAGATTAATTTTAGTATTCTTACTTGATTACGTTGGATGATTGTTATTTACTTTACATTTACTGCTAATATTTTGTAGATATACTATTTCTGACTTATCATAGGATGAATTTTGTAAAACATATGTTAGAACTTCATCATCTTTTAAATTTTTTCGTTTTGGGAGTTAATTTTCAAAAAAAAAAATGATAGAATCATTTTTTCCCCCGGGTGTGTGGGAAACTGTTGCGAGTTGATCCTACGAAAAGGCAGTAATCCTGAATATGTTTTTTGGACAAGGTAGATTTTGAGTTACGTTGCTTGAATCCTTGTTTAGCTATGAGGCTTATTTAGATTTATGATAGGAATATCTTCTCGCATGTTGAGAACAGAGCGGATGACCGTTACTCACAGCGTTGAGCCACGCTTGTGAGGAATTTATCCCTGAGTTGTAGTGAGCTGTGTTTAGCTCGCGGCTATGCTGCATGTATTAAGAGCTGTGTTCTAAAACAGTCAAGTCTCGTGACTGTGTTGAGCGGGACGAGTGTGTGATTCGAAGAGAGTGTTCTGGGCGTTTGACCGGGTAGGTCAAGACTGTGTTTTTGGGAAGTGAAATGCCTGTGCAGTGCTGAAGTTAAAATGTCGACTGATTTTTCGCTGTGGGTACAGCGTAGTATAAATCGGCAGCATGGATTATTGTGAAAATGTTTATGAGGCCAAGATTCTGTGTAGGCCATTTTGATAACTGCAGTGTGCAGTCCTTAAAGGCCATTATTTTCCTGTGAGAGGATAGTTGTTGTTGAATTATATAAAGGCCATGATCTCCTGTGAGAGGATCGTCATTGATGATACTTTATAGCGCTGATGAATATTATATAGGCCATGGTTTCCTGTGAGGGATAGTTGTTGTTGAATTATATAAAGGCCATAATCTCCTGTGAGAGGATCTTTATTGATGATACTTTATAGCGCTGATGAATTACTTAAAGGCCATTGTTTTCCTGTGAGAGGAGAGTTGTTGATGAATTATATAAAGGCCATGATCTCCTGTGAGAGGATCATTATTGATGATACTTTATAGCGCTGATGAATATTATCTAGGCCATGGTTTCCTGTGAGAGGATAGTTGTTGAGGAAGAGATCGCGCTGAGATGAGTGAAGGCGAGATTATTGCAAACTGCCGGGTGTGCAGTCTTGTGAGAAATTGCTAGTAGGATTCACTATATTATTATAGCGCTGATCTCATTGTAACTGCCGAGTGTGCAGTCCTTATAGTGTTAAGATATATTTCGTGTTATGCTGTGAACTGTATCCTGACTACGTGCATTTCATAACAATGTATTGATACCAGAATAAAACCGTCATTAACTGTTACATGTAGTTTCAGTGCCATATTACTGAACGACTGGTTCTATCGGCAACAGTGCCTTTATGATACAGGTTTAGATTTTTATTCTATAGTTAGTTTAAGAGCTTATCGTCTCTTGATAAATAATATGCTTGAAAATAGAAAATCCGACAGATAATAAGAAAGATATGGACAAAAGACGGTGTTCGTTATGACAGACAGACCAACACATGCTCGTCTTTACTGTCACTAACGTGGATTTTTTGACGCGTCCTTGAAAAAGGCAGGAAAAGGGTACATGTATTCTATTGGAGGAGGGGTAGACAAGGGGAGAGAAATTATGGGATGGCTTAACACTAAATATATTTTAGCAGTGGAAATCTAAGAATGAGTGAGGAGAAAACTTGTTATGTCCAAAAATCAAGTCTGTTTGTAGCTTGTAATGCCAATATTTTCAAATTCCAACTAAAAAGCTTAGTAGTTGGATCTTATTGGCCAACGCATTTTATAATATTGAAAAAATTCAAAGGCTCGATGCCATTTGTATAAATCAGTTCCTAGAACAGGACGTTGTAATTCTGTGAAGTGTGACTTGCCTTACTAAATTAAATATATATAATAAAACAAAAGGGCATCACAGTCCAGCCAGCAGGACATCTGAAGTCTGCTAATAAACGTACCTGTGTTTATTCATTGAATTTATGGTAAGGCAGAAATTATTCATATATATTTTGTTTCAAACTGTGAGTGAGAGATACTGCCATTTCGACAGTAAGTACATAGTTCCTTAGCTGATTTATGCAGGGCCTACAGGTAGATTTATGCTATAACACATTGCCAGTTTTGTAAAATGCACATGTTTTGTGAAATAAATATGTTTTCTTAGGTGGCCAGATGGGCACAGCTCACCTATCCTATTGTATGGAAGAAAAGAAAGATAAATATTATTATTGCAGATGTAGGGCCGCCTTGAGAGGAGAGACATGTGAACAACACTGGTACACTTTGTAATGGATGAGCTGGGTTGGTTAATCAGATATGACCCAAATCTTTATTTCTTATGTATTATAACTTGTAGAAATAACAGTTTAAGTATGATATCAACAAGGAGGCATTATTTCATTGTTACAGGGTTTTTATCTGGCACTAGCCGGTGCCAGATGTCTGTGAAAAGCAGTTGAGAAGTCTTTTCATTTCCAGTAGTGACAGGGGTCTACAGAGTCCACCCTGTTACTTTTGGGCCAGTATCAAAGCAATCGGTTTTACAGCAAGAATATGGACAGTTCCAGTTGTGCCAGTTACGTATAATATCTGGCACAGGACGCTTCATCAGCATCAAAGACTAGAGCCCCTTGTGTAACATAATAAAAATATTCCCCAAAGAAGTAGACATTGAAAGTTGTATATTAAAGAACTGGGGATGATTAAAGAATCCCAAACAGCCATCCAGTGTTAGAAACCAGTAATATTAAAAATTTAGTGACAATATTAGTATATTTTAACAGTAGTTGTTTGGACAATTGTCCCTTTGGGTTAAAAATTTACATTTTATGTACATACCTTGAGTTCTTTTAATTTTGAAAGTCCTGACCAGAAGAATACTATGTTCAGGACTAATAAAATTTTATATAGAAAATATTTACACATCAAAACTGCAACCCAGGTGTTAGTTCATTTGATCATAGACTTTAATAGTTGTTTATATGTGTGTGTGTTAGTGTAAAATTTCCATCACACCACACTTGCATAACCCTAGACATTAGACGTAGCTACCATACATACTAGTCAAGAATAGGTCTGATTGAGGTCATAAGGTGGTAGCAGAAAGGTTACCTGATAACTCAACCCATAAATTGTTATAATCAGGTACCTTCATAGCTGACCTCATTCAGAAAAATAGTGAAACATAACAACCACATTTCATAACATCAAAATCCACCACAACGCTGGCGATGGATAGGACAAACACCGAGGAAACCTGTTGATGGCATTACAAGGCAGTCCTTGTTCTGGAACCCTCAGAGCAAGAGAGGCAGACGTAGACCAAGAAGCACATGGAGAAGAGAACTGGACACAGAGGTGAAAATGATGAGGAGAACGTGGAAAGAACTTGAGATGATGGCACGTGACAGGAGGACTTGGCATGTGTTTGTTGAAGGCCTATGCTCCTCGGGGAGTGGGGGGTTATGATGAAGAATACAGGAATTTGTTTGACTTCTTGGTCTGTCTGCAAATTAAAATAGAAACGTTATGTAACTTCATTTAAATACAGCTAAAGAGGAAACTCCTTAATGCCCCAGTGCTTCGGTGATTTGAAATTCTGGGAGTGGGAAAAATCCATTCAATATTTCTTAATTTAATACCATGAGATTGTCACGTAGGTTTTATATTCATTTAATTTCCTACATCTTTTTCCTATTCTTTCTCTCGTACTCTCTTTTATTATCTCTGTATTTCTTTTTTTTTTTCCTGTATATTTTTTCATCCATTCGTTTTGCGAATATTATTTTCATATAATTCGCAAACTTTACCTGTTTTCCTTTCTCTTAAACTGAGAATCGCGCTAGGACGATATTACGTAGATGTCAGGGCTGCAGGGCGTCATAAGGCGTGATAAGTCGGTTCGCTGAACAAAGGACGTAGCAAATCGTCTACATTCTCACCGAGCGCGCGAGTTTCTTCTCGGCATTAGTCCCGGTGAGGTGTGATACTTTACATCTGCACCGGTCAGTATCCAGACATTTGTCTGGAAAATCCCAAACTGACACGGCGCTCACTTGGGCCATGGTCAGCTGTAGTGTGAAAACTGCCCTGCAATGGAGTCAGGCTGTCTGGGATTTGAAACTGACACGCGTACATCGTGGTCAGTAGGTGACAGTTACGACACGCGTTAAGCGGACGTAAATGTTGGGAGTAGGGGAGATAATTTCGCTTGGCGAAATAAGTTTGGGCCCTTTGTCTGATTTTAAGATATTGGCCAAGTTTGAAACTTTAATTTCATTCTCGCTCATAGACTCCACAGTAGATAGGTCGCTCGAAAACAGAATAGCTGTTAGCGAAGATCTCAGTTTGTTTCGGCAATTTGTCGAACTTCTAGACTTCCAGAAATATTTTCAGCATTTTTATTCTTAAGTTGTGCGACTACCTGTAATTCTGTGGTTGAGGTAATTAATATGATAGATATATAGATTTTGTGAGTGTTAAAGTGTTAAATCGCTTAATTCATTTTAATCTATTTCTTTAGCGCAGAAGAGAAATAAAGTGGTAGGCTATTATATTTTCTAGGGAAGCATTCAGTGGAAAGCAGAATAAAATTAAAATTTCTAGCTTATAACGGCAATTGTAGCTATTTATAAATTTAATTTAACTGCTAATACTCAGTCGAGTGTATTTTTCTAAACTAACGTATAAACTCTAGAATCCAGCCTCATGAATGGTGACGGAATACGCACGTGTTCTTAATTTATGAGGATTGCTGATTTTTAAATATAACTTACGTCACGGGAAGTTTAAATGATAAGCAAAGCTCTCTGCTTGCAAGTTTAAATGTAAGTTTTAACCAGTACAGATTCTGTTTATTATATTATATGTGTTATTTTTCCTCCACACAGTGAAAGTTTTGGGGTGACCCTAACTTTACCAGCACCTAGTAGTAGTTTCCATACTTGTGAAGAAATAGACAGTCCTTATTTTGAACCACGTGGGTTTTCTCAAGTAACACTGATCTGACGGTGCAAGTTAGACAGAAATACTAATATCCCTATAACGGGTTTTCAAAGACTGTAATGATAAATACTGGACCTTGGAGCCAGCACTTAATTTCTTCTAGAAACTCTATATAATTTGCTGCCTGGTGGCGTGAATATTAACAATCATTTCCCGACTAGATTATATCTTGTGGACAAATCTGTGGTGTGACTAAAGTGAATCCTATACTGAGGGAAGGCACCGACCTGACATTCATCATTTTTTAGAAACCTACGCTATTGACACTGTGCTCTGCTAACTCCCGCGCCTGGAATAATTGTTAGGTGACTTAATCAGACATTTGAACAAATTTGCATACCCAAGTAGTCGTTCCCGGAGACTCCAAGTTAAATACGTCTTTTGGAACTGGGGACTTCTTGGCAGAAGACTGCATTTTTTGAGTCTGTGTGAAAATCTAAAATCAATGTGTTCCAAGAGGCAGCAAGCAAAGTCGTGAGTACAAGTATGAGAAGCCATGGCGGAATGAATGAGTGTACGCTGGTTTGAGTGATATTTTTCACTATTTTATCTTTGACACCCTGTTGCTGTCCTAATTTTTTTTTCAATCTGCATAATTTGTTGCTAAGGCTAGAGTTCTTGTGTTTTTGTCTTAGGTTAAATCAGATTTTTTTTCAAACTCTGTGCATATAATTACGAGATAAAACAAAGAAAAACTCTTAGACTCAAACCCTATGTATCTGTGACTCGGGCGCCATCATCTGTTCTCTTAACGGGGCCGGGCTAAACCTAGAGTTAACACTATAACGGGGCTATCATCCTTGCAACATTTCCTTGATTTTTTATGACTATGTGTATATGTATTTTCCTTGATGTACTTTCTTTGATGTTGTGAGCCGATTTTTCCTGATAATAAAATCGCTCTTGAACTTAATAATCGTGTTTGGTCAGCTCGTTCTAGATAATATATATATATCATTGTTATAGTTTTCCCACGTCTGTGTGTTTACCTGTCGTCACGTGTATGTGCGTGCCTGTGAGTGATAGAAATATACGTAATATGTATATTGGTGTAGTCTGTCTGACGCTGTAACAACTGTTGTAGAAGATAGGTGAGAGAGAGAAGAATTCTTTTCGCTTTCAGAGACAGCCACTATATCAAATCTATCATCTCACGTGTGTGGAAATTCTATTACCTTTCACTAACTCTCACTGAGTCTATCACCTATTCAAACCTATTCAGAAGGGACCAAACCTAGTCTTAATTCTCCTATCGGAAATCTACGACAAATGAGGGCTCGTTTCCGGTCTTTGAACTTAGAATAGGAAGACGAGTACGACAAACGTGGACTCGTCTATCTGGATTTTGTATTTAAGATTCTTATTCTGTAATAGAGTAAGAGTGTGATGTCTTGTGAGTTGTGTATCTTTTAAAAAAATTACCCCCTAGACTAGCGATCTGTTTACGGGCGTGCTGACCACACAAACTAATAAGTTTTTTTTTTCCACAGCATCTTTGAATAATATACATTTTGGTTACAGGTTGATTTTGTCGGGATATATGTTAACTGCTGATTGTAATACTAAATGCTGGTAAAGTGGTGAGTGTATAACATTCACTGGGTACTGAGGCAGAACGGCGTTTGAACTAAGTTAAGGAGTGTGTTTCGGACTTTTTTGTCCAGATTAATTCCCTCCCTTACCCGATCTGACTTCAGGGGCGAACTTATAGTGGATTTTTAAAAATTAAGGGATTATTTTTCTCTTTAATTTTTGCAATATTCTTTTGCTTTTCCACTGTAGCAACTTAATTTTTCAGTTGTAATCTTAACTACCATTTATTTGGCGTAGTCGTGTTTTGCATTGAGTGCTTTATTGCCGATAATAGCAGCGATAGTTAGATTTTATTTTGGAGGAGGTATCCCAGGGTTAAGGATATCATCTTTTGATTTTTGGAATTTTTTTCTCGTAAGTGGTAGGAACCAGGTTATTCTTTTTCCTATTTTCTATCTCCACGTGTCTCAGTCACTGACATAATATGGCCGAGAGGGCAAAGCTTAGACAACTTCTCAGGGACGAAGCGAGAGAGGAGGGACTGGAAGGAGAAGAAGCGAAAGCATTTGTCAGAGACGAACTTGAGAGATATGATGCGGAGAGGAAAGCAGCGGAAGCTAAGGAAAAAGCAGCCGCAGATTTACAGCAGAAGAAGATGGATGAGGAAATGGAAATTCGCAGGATGCAGCATGAGGAAAGAGAGAAGGAAAGACAGCAGGAGGAAAGAGAGAAGGAGAGACAGCACGAGAAGGAGAGGGAACAGAGACAGCACGAGTTGGCGCTTAAAACTCTTGAGTTCCAAAGTCGTGGTGCTGCCTCTACCTCCAGCAATGGAGAGTCTTCTCCTCATTCTTCCTTAACTGACCCTGCTAACACTCAATCCCTTCAACTAAATGCTATGTCTTTCACTCTTGAATCTTTTCCTTGTCCAAATGAGAAGATTGACACATGGTTAGAAAAATTTGAGAAAATTGCAACTCTGTACGGGTTAGAGAGGTCGCGTTGGAATATGAAACTTTCCCAGGCCCTAAAAGGTTCTGCTTATGATGTTTATTCTAAGCTGGAAAGTAGCCAACAAGACGACTACGATGTGTTGAAGAAAGCGTTACTGGAGCGCTTTGAAATGAACGCTCGCAAGTTTTTGCAACTGTTTCGCAACAGCCGGAAAGAGAATTCTGAAACTTTTCACCAGTTCTCATCTCGTCTTAAGGGATATCTAACAAAGTGCCTTGAGCTTTCGCAGCTCCCCTCTACCTATGAAGGTCTTGAGGAACTTGTTCTAACTGAACAAATAAAGAACACTTTGTCTGCTGATACCCGGAGATTTCTCGCTGAGCAGGGGGCAGAAAAACTTGAAGACATTTTGGAAAAGTCTGAGCGTTATCACAATGCGCTGGCTGAACTACCGGCCACAAAGCGGAAACCGACAGAGGAGCATTTTCGAAAACATAACCTAGAGCAATCTTCTCAGGCTTCTAACCAAAACAACCACAGAGAAACTGGACCTCAAAACCCCCCTCCTGAAAAATCCAAGTTCTACAAGAACAAGTACCCCAACCACCCCAAACAGTCTGATCAACCCGACCGCCCTACATGGCAGCGTAGCCAGAAAGGACAAGGTGGCAAAGGGAGAACCCCCGAGCACGGGACATATGATCAGACCGAGCACACCGAGCCTAAACGCATCGGATGCTTATTAACAGTCTCGCAAGGCGGAATTATTGACAGTGATTCCCAACCTCTTGGGGATAGACCCTCAACGCGAGGTATTGTTATTTTGAACGGTTCTCAAACTTCTTGCTTATTTGACACGGGGCTTTCTTACGATTGCATTGTTGCCAGAAACCTGGTTAAACCCGGTCAAGAGACAGGAGAGACCGTCAAACTTTGTGGAGTTCGTAAGAGTGATGCACCTACAGCGCTTCCCATCGCATTGGTGGAGATACACTCTGACTTTGTCAGAGGTGTGATCAAAGCGGCTGTTATGGATGACCCCATCTACCCAGTCATACTTGGCGGGAGATACGTGTGTATTGGGAAACCGGAAGAGCCGATTGTGGCAGCAGTAACTACAAGAGGGCAAACCAAGAAGGAACGGGAGCCTGCGCCAAATTTGTTACCTATGGAACTTAAAGAAGCGCAATACAAGGACCCTACTTTGGCACCCTGCTTTAGGAAACTGCCCATGGCTAAGGAACCCAAACAGCACGGGGACATTTTTTCTGAGGATGGCGTACTTTATCGGAGAACGGGCAAGCCTGACCAAGGTTACAACCAGCTCCTAGTACCGAAACAGTACAGAAGCCAAATCCTAGAAATGGGGCACTCTCTTCCCTTTAGCGGACATATGGGACAGAACGCCACAAACCAACGTATAACCACTCATTATTGGTGGCCAGGAGTGAATACTGATATTATCAGATATGTCAAATCCTGTGCCCAGTGCCAACGTGTGCCACCCAAGCAACGGGCACCCCCAGTCCACATGGGTGAAATGCCAATAATGGGAACACCATTCGAACGGGTAGTGATCGACATTTTAGGGGCCTTTCGAAAGGACTAAAAGAAGGAACAGGTTTATCCTGACCTTAGTCGATACATGCACTTTATGGGCAGAAGCTATCCCGCTAACATGCGCAGATGCCAAGCATGTCGCAGAAGCCCTCGTGCAGATTTTCACTCGGTTGGGATTCCCTCAGCAAGTGTTGACGGATAATGGATCTCCATACCGAAACCTGTTGATGGATGAGATCGTTAAGATCTTGAGGACCCAGCACATCCACACTAAGCCATATACTCCGGCCGGAAATGGGCTCGTGGAACGTGCTAATGGAAACCTCACCATGATGCTAAGTAAGCTGGCACAAGTGAAACCTGAAGATTGGGATCTCTGTATTCCTGCAGCATTATTTGGCTACAGAGAATCTCCTCATACTTCCACAGGATTTCCGCCAGCTACACTCTTATTTGGCAGACCCATTAAGGGCCCGCTTGAAGCCTTACTTCAGTCTCTGACAGACGAGAAGGCGGATGAGACAGTCGTCTCAGCAAGTAAATATGTGTCGGTTTTAAAGGAAAGGTTGAAACTAGGGTGGGACCTAGCAACGACTAACTTTAAGCGAGCTCGCGCAAAGCACGCTAACCGATACAGGAAAGTCGCGGAAGAGAGAGAACTGGAAGCAGGAGAGAAAGTTTTGGTGTTACTCCCTACTGAGAACAACCAACTGAAGATCGGATGGCAAGGGCCGTTTACCGTCCTGAAAAAGATTTCTAAGGCTAACTACCAGATCTCTATTGAAGGAAAGGAGAAGGTTTTCCATTTAAATCTCTTAAAGAGATACTTGGAAAAACCAGTGCCAACCTCCGACCATCTCCTGACGATCGCCAAAACTGACGAAGATGATGATAGTGGCAGGGATATTCCACCGCTATCACAGGAAATCTTTCAAAAATGTCAGAAGCGGCGACGCTCTTTCAAGCGCGCATGGGAGACATTCCGGGGGAAGGAAACTTTGAGGAGTGGACTTGAGTAGGAATTGGACAGAGATGGAGGGGGAAGAGGAGAGGGAAGAAGACAGACACCCCGAAGCTACGGTTATAGGAAATTAAACTCCATAACGTAGACATGGAGTGCTTCCATATCTTAAAGGGGGGAGGCTCTGTCACGTAGGTTTTATATTCATTTAATTTCCTACATCTTTTTCCTATTCTTTCTCTCGTACTCTCTTTTATTATCTCTGTATTTCTTTTTTTTTTTTCCTGTATATTTTTTTCATCCATTCGTTTTGCGAATATTATTTTCATATAATTCGCAAACTTTACCTGTTTTCCTTTCTCTTAAACTGAGAATCGCGCTAGGACGATATTACGTAGATGTCAGGGCTGCAGGGCGTCAGAAGGCGTGATAAGTCGGTTCGCTGAACATAGGACGTAGCAAATCGTCTACATTCTCACCGAGCGCGCGAGTTTCTTCTCGGCATTAGTCCCGGTGAGGTGTGATACTTTACATCTGCACCGGTCAGTATCCAGACATTTGTCTGGAAAATCCCAAACTGACACGGCGCTCACTTGGGCCATGGTCAGCTGTAGTGTGAAAACTGCCCTGCAATGGAGTCAGGCTGTCTGGGATTTGAAACTGACACGCGTACATCGTGGTCAGTAGGTGACAGTTACGACACGCGTTAAGCGGACGTAAATGTTGGGAGTAGGGGAGATAATTTCGCTTGGCGAAATAAGTTTGGGCCCTTTGTCTGATTTTAAGATATTGGCCAAGTTTGAAACTTTAATTTCATTCTCGCTCATAGACTCCACAGTAGATAGGTCGCTCGAAAACAGAATAGCTGTTAGCGAAGATCTCAGTTTGTTTCGGCAATTTGTCGAACTTCTAGACTTCCAGAAATATTTTCAGCATTTTTATTCTTAAGTTGTGCGACTACCTGTAATTCTGTGGTTGAGGTAATTAATATGATAGATATATAGATTTTGTGAGTGTTAAAGTGTTAAATCGCTTAATTCATTTTAATCTATTTCTTTAGCGCAGAAGAGAAATAAAGTGGTAGGCTATTATATTTTCTAGGGAAGCATTCAGTGGAAAGCAGAATAAAATTAAAATTTCTAGCTTATAACGGCAATTGTAGCTATTTATAAATTTAATTTAACTGCTAATACTCAGTCGAGTGTATTTTTCTAAACTAACGTATAAACTCTAGAATCCAGCCTCATGAATGGTGACGGAATACGCACGTGTTCTTAATTTATGAGGATTGCTGATTTTTAAATATAACTTACGTCACGGGAAGTTTAAATGATAAGCAAAGCTCTCTGCTTGCAAGTTTAAATGTAAGTTTTAACCAGTACAGATTCTGTTTATTATATTATATGTGTTATTTTTCCTCCACACAGTGAAAGTTTTGGGGTGACCCTAACTTTACCAGCACCTAGTAGTAGTTTCCATACTTGTGAAGAAATAGACAGTCCTTATTTTGAACGACGTGGGTTTTCTCAAGTAACACTGATCTGACGGTGCAAGTTAGACAGAAATACTAATATCCCTATAACGGGTTTTCAAAGACTGTAATGATAAATACTGGACCTTGGAGCCAGCACTTAATTTCTTCTAGAAACTCTATATAATTTGCTGCCTGGTGGCGTGAATATTAACAATCATTTCCCGACTAGATTATATCTTGTGGACAAATCTGTGGTGTGACTAAAGTGAATCCTATACTGAGGGAAGGCACCGACCTGACATTCATCATTTTTTAGAAACCTACGCTATTGACACTGTGCTCTGCTAACTCCCGCGCCTGGAATAATTGTTAGGTGACTTAATCAGACATTTGAACAAATTTGCATACCCAAGTAGTCGTTCCCGGAGACTCCAAGTTAAATACGTCTTTTGGAACTGGGGACTTCTTGGCAGAAGACTGCATTTTTTGAGTCTGTGTGAAAATCTAAAATCAATGTGTTCCAAGAGGCAGCAAGCAAAGTCGTGAGTACAAGTATGAGAAGCCATGGCGGAATGAATGAGTGTACGCTGGTTTGAGTGATATTTTTCACTATTTTATCTTTGACACCCTGTTGCTGTCCTAATTTTTTTTTCAATCTGCATAATTTGTTGCTAAGGCTAGAGTTCTTGTGTTTTTGTCTTAGGTTAAATCAGATTTTTTTTTCAAACTCTGTGCATATAATTACGAGATAAAACAAAGAAAAAACTCTTAGACTCAAACCCTATGTATCTGTGACTCGGGCGCCATCATCTGTTCTCTTAACGGGGCCGGGCTAAACCTAGAGTTAACACTATAACGGGGCTATCATCCTTGCAACATTTCCTTGATTTTTTTATGACTATGTGTATATGTATTTTCCTTGATGTACTTTCTTTGATGTTGTGAGCCGATTTTTCCTGATAATAAAATCGCTCTTGAACTTAATAATCGTGTTTGGTCAGCTCGTTCTAGATAATATATATATATCATTGTTATAGTTTTCCCACGTCTGTGTGTTTACCTGTCGTCACGTGTATGTGCGTGCCTGTGAGTGATAGAAATATACGTAATATGTATATTGGTGTAGTCTGTCTGACGCTGTAACAACTGTTGTAGAAGATAGGTGAGAGAGAGAAGAATTCTTTTCGCTTTCAGAGACAGCCACTATATCAAAATCTATCATCTCACGTGTGTGGAAATTCTATTACCTTTCACTAACTCTCACTGAGTCTATCACCTATTCAAACCTATTCAGAAGGGACCAAACCTAGTCTTAATTCTCCTATCGGAAATCTACGACAGAGATACAACATGCTCCGCAGAGCTGAGGAGCAGAATACACCAGGCAAAATCATCAGTTTATTTTTTTTTAAAAAGTAGTATTGAGGAGAATACATCAGGCAAACGAATGGTTTATAAAAACGATTTGTATTTCATGCAACAAATCTTTGCCAACAGAAGTAAAAAAGAAATCTATAGGGTTATACAGAACTAATCTTGTCATAATTAAGCGAATCATAGACAATCAGTAAACAAACTTTAACAGATCCGTGGAGGCCATATGGATGTGGTTATGCAGAAGAATGTTAGAACATCGTGGACAACTAAAACAAGTAGTGAGGATGTCTGGAAAGAGGCTAGTGGGCAAAGGGAGCTTATTAATCATATTAGAAGGAAGCAGTTCAGTCCCTTTAACATGTTATGATATGAGACAAGTTAGATTTAATAGGCCAAGAGAACAACTGAACTCAACAAAAATAGAAGATTACAAAGAGAGAATATGTTAGCCAGTTTAATGTTGACATGGAGAGAAGTCTGTATCATAACAGCACTTGAAGTTGCGGCGAGACATGATCATTCGCGCCTTAAGGCAGATAAAGATGACATAGTAGGTGTTACTTAATCTTTATGGTAAAGTTCTCAATCATTTCAACCATCCATACTGTCATGTCAGGCTATATTTACTCAGATATTCATGGATTACCTTTGCAAATAGTCTAACCTAAAGACGTCACTATACTAGTGTTAATGCGGTTCAGGACCAACATTACTGCACTCCGGGCAAAACCATAGGTATACAGTCTCCCTCATCAAGTGTCGAAGGGTATGAATGCTAAATTGTTTCTTTTGCACGCAGGTTGTATACCCGCCTGACTCTCATGCGCCCATCACTGTTAGCATTACATTTGATGTAAAAGTCCAACAGTCTGAGTCACATTGATTCACTGATTGCAGTATCGATCTCTAACAGGCAATCATCAATTGTCCTTATTATATCTTCCTTATCTATATCCAGTGTCCCCATTTTAGGTGCTCTTGAAGCTAGCCTGTCAGTTTTCTCATTGCCGCGTACTCCTGCATGACCCGGACATTAGATCCATACTAGTTGGCGATTCATGTCGTTGCTAACCAGTTTGAAATTGCCGAAGCATGGACTGAAATTCCGAAACTAAATTTCCTGGTTAATGTAGCTTCAGAGAGCAACTTCAGGTCTACAGTAGCTAACTCTATCTTCATTCTCGTGTCACTAGATGTCATTAATAGTAAGTGCGGTCCATGAAGAAAAATGTGATGAAGTGATATAAATGTTGTTTTTCAATAAGAACCTACACATGGACAGCAATAAAATTAGCTGACAAATAAATAATAGAAGGAAACTAAACTATAGTATCAGCACATATCCCCTTCTCAGCCGAGTCATTAACGAGGGAGCTTTTAAACCCAGCTGCGACAGGCCTGGTCCTTCAGGTACGTCGTATGAAGTGACTACTATAAAGTTCTGATTGGGGCTTGCAACATAATTATTTAACATACATTACTTCAGAAAGCACCACTAGAGGAGCAGATACTTTACTTTTCACTTTTTTTAACAATAAGAACCTTTGCGCATCTACCCCCCACCCCCACCCCTTCCCACCAGAAAACAGAATACAAATGTAAAGGGAAGAACGTGTATGGAAGTTTTAGTGTGGCCGCTTGACATACACTACCATTAATACGTGTTAAAAACCACATACAATGAGAATAACAACGTTAAAAGCAGTTAAGACATTTGCGCACAAAACACAGTATCATGAAAAGTTCACGGCTTTGAGAGAAGCATTGTAAAGCTGTCCCAGAACAAAACAATATTAAATGAATGTTTTTGAATGGAACATTTTGTGAAAGTGAGAGTTGCTAATCTGGGTTTTTTCCGTTGTTAGAGAGAGAGAGACGTGTGGAAAAAGTCGAAAAGCTGAGAAAGCATGTGCAAATGCAGATAATTGTACCGTGTGAAAAAAGAAAGCATCGTGTGAAAATTGGCTGGGAAAAAAAAAGAAATAGTATAAAAAGGAGTGACGTGGGTGAAAGACAGGCTTTCACAGATTTTTAGTATTCATTAGGCGAGATGATTTTACAGATAGTGTTAGGTGAGCTTCGTCTTTGAGATTATCAAGACAAGTTTTTAACTTGACAAGTTTTCAAGTTAGACAAGTATTTTAAAGTAGACAAGTTAGTTTTTAAGTAGACAAGTTTGTATTTTATTCTATTGGATATATTATTCCTCTGGATATACACTTTCATTTTGGATACTCACTACTTTGTGTAAACAAGAAACAAGTACTTCACCATTGTGTCAATAACATTGCTGTTCTAATGACGTTAATAAACTATATTTTATTTTTCTACATTGCTGAGTTTTCTTTGGAACGTTACAGTGGATTACTTTGACAAACCATTATACGAGGTATTGCTTTTCACTAAACCTAAAAGGGTAAGAACGGACTTTGGGAAGAAGAATAAACTAAGGTCAGGAATTTCCATCTCAGGCGAAAAGCCTGTAACCACTTGAACCAGAACGTACAAAGAGTTAGCTCACGTCAAAATATTTACCTGCGCACAACACCATTGACTGGCCAACAGACCCGGTTACACTAACTTCATATTGATGCCGTGACGAAGCCCGGTCCCATTAGTAACAACAAAAAAAGGTCTAATCGAAAACAGAGATGATATTACCATACACTGTAATCCTTTAGGCACACTAGTAAATTAGAACACTGATTTAATAAAAAAAAAACAAAAGGAATTTACTGTACTTGGTTTGAAAGGGAATTTTTCTCAAGTGAATTTTCTATGTTATTAATTTCATGCAAAAAAAAAAAAGTTTTTAAAATGCACAAACCGTTTCGTGCGGTCTAAATTCCAAAAGTGGTCGATATAAAATCCAAACAGCGTACACGCGGTAGACTACACTTCACACATAAACCGGAGGTAATCCTTTATTTTATGCGCAAAAATGTAATACCGCCTAATGGGAATTCATATTTAGTCACCTGACGACTATAACAGCAACCAATTAACGTGTCTCGAGATGTTGGACTAAAGTTTACACCAGATCTTGACCTCTGACCTCTCCAGTGTTAAATGTTACTGATAAGATAGAATTCTGCTGGTTACATGACGCATTGAATGTCCCATTTGTGGAGTGAACAAACATCATTGGATCACGATATGACGGGATGCTGGAAATGAAAATGACACACATTGCGACCACCAGAAGGTAGCGTTACAGGGCTTGTTCTGGACACCTCAGGGTAGGAGAGATAGGGGGAGATAAACTGGGAACAGATATGAGAGGTGGGATCATCTTGATGATTTTCACTGTGTGGTTCTCTGTGATCTCTGAACATACAAAGACAAAAATAGAACTACTACAACTTAGACAACTCGTACAAGGTGACTAATATATAGGTGTGCTTGGAACTGACAACCTCAACTTAGACAACTCGTACAAGGTAACTAATATGAAGGTGTGCTTGGAACTGACAACCTCATCCTGTAAACAAATAGTCACAAAAACCACCGCTTCTAGAGCATGTGAACGCTTGGTCAAGGCTTCCTGCAAAGGCAACCAGCTACAATGGTGGCGCTATGTTTCATAAGTAGCGCAGACGAAAATGATGATGATGAATCTTGATTTCGGAAATCTGTCTAGCTCAGGAATAGTCAATCTTAAAACTGAGTAATAGTCAATCTTAAGATTAGTAATAGTCAATCTTAAAGCTGAGTAATAGTCCATTGTAAAGCTGAGTAATAGTCAATCTTAAAGTCTTTAGATAAAATTTACATAGCTGAGTAATAGTCAGTCTTAAAGCTGAGTGATAGTCAATCTTAAAGCCTTTAGACAGCTTTATTACAGCTGAGTAATAGTCAATCTTAAGTCTTTAGACAGCTTTATTTTAGCTGAGTAATAGTCAATCTTAAAGTCTTTAGACAGCTTCATTTTACTGATTAATAGTCAATCTTAAAGTCATTTGACAACTTTATTTTAGCTGAGTAGTAGTCAATCTTAAAGCCTTTAGACAGCTCTGTTTTATCTGAGTAATAGTCAATCTTAAAGCCTTTAGACAGCTTTTGTTTTATCTGAGTAATAGTCAATCTTAAAGCCTTTAAACAGCTTTATTTACAAAGTCTCAATGATTATTCTAATATTTATTGAGGCGCGGAAGGTCTAATTGTACTGGTCAAGGATAAAACTTACTCCAATACCCTTATCGTTGTTTGTGATTTATTTCTGTTTTTTTGTTGGTTTTCTCAGAAACATCTGGAAACAATATGTAGACACTTCTGATATTCAGACATAAAACAGCCCACGAATCCAACAGCCATCAGTAAGTGTCGAAAATGGCCACACAACTCTGAGTGGCCATACAACTCTGAGTTGCCATACAACTCTGAGTTGCCATACGGAGCTAGATGACAGTGTTACAGTTAAAATGTGAGCACATCAAATACGTCCAGTCCTTCACAATGTGCAGCAGTGACCATCTGTTCTTGGGGGATAGTGGGGTCCATCCCCAAAAGAATATTTAAAAATGAGAACTTTTTTGATGTTTTAATAGTGACTTATAACACATCTCTGTAGAAATGTTAAAACGGCTGATTACAAATTGAACCTTCTCAATCTCTCTCTCTCTTTCTCTCTCTCTTCCAACTCTTTCGCTGCTATTCTCTCCCATTCCCACATCCTTATTGCGTACACTTTGTTCCGATCCTGTCTGAACTTCGTGGATAAAAGGCAACCATCGCCAATAATGCAATAGAATTGTTTGACGAAATTCTTCTTCTTCTTTGATCCTTAGCCGCCGACCGTCAAAGCAGTCAGTGGCCATTACGCCTGGTGGCGTCTTGTAGGGCAACAACAAATTGATTCCACTTTGCTCGGTCGGCGGCTATCCTTCGTACAGTGCCCCAACTCTGGTTCATTTTTTGCATCTCAGCCTCCACAGTCCTCCGCCAAGCTGTTTTTGGTCGGCCTCTCTTTCGTTTTCTTTTAGGGGTCCATAGCATAGCTGTTCTTGTGATGGCATCGGGGACTCTTCTGAGGACATGGCCAACCCAGCTCCAGCGTCTGCCAGCTATGATGGTGTGCATGTCCTCTTGCTTGCTCCGAGTAAGCAGATCTTGGTTGGTGATGGTATTCAGCCAAAAGATTCGGAGAATTTTTCTTAGAAAATTCAATTGACGAAATTGAAAGTACATAAATCCAGAAATCAACAACGTTTGGTAAATCTTGCTTCAACGGGCATGCACAGAATACACTACGATATCCCCACGACAACTAGCGTTGTCTTTTCGTGATACTGTGGGCGCAGTTAACTTGTGATTTAGTTAGTGTTCACAAAGTTCCGGGACTCATTTTTTTATCCGGAAAACCGTTATAAGGAGCTAGGTGATATTAACAAAGTGCACGTGTCAACCACGTGCCACTATATGTACCAAACCTGAAGTTTGTAATTTCGCGCATGCGCTGTGTGGTAGCGTATAAGCGGATGTGACGTAATAGTGCTCGTCGCGTTTCAAAAATGGACAGCAAAATTCAACAACGTGTGTGTATTGATTTCTGTTTTCGTCTAGGAAAAACTGGTTCCGAAACTCTCGAAATGTTGCAAACAGCTTTCGGAGAGTCCTGTTTAAGTAGATCTACAACATTTGAGTGGTTATCCCGTTTAAAAAGTGGACTCCGATCCTTTGAAGATGGCCCCCGTCAAGGGAGACCCTCCATCTCCGACACCGACGAGTTCGTTGCACGTGTGCAAGAAATGATACGCGCTGACCGACGTCTGACTATCAGAGAGGTTTCTGATGATCTTGGAATATCAATTGGTACGTGTCATAAAATCGTAACTGAAGATTTGCACATGAGACGGGTGTCAGCGAAACTCGTGCCACGCCACCTGACTGAGGACCAGAAGGACCATCGGTTGTCTATTTGCACTGACTTCCTTGAGATAGCAAAAAACGACGCAAATTTCATGTCCTCGATAATAACTGGTGATGAAAGCTGGGTGTACGGATATGACCCGGAAACAAAGCAAATGTCCTCCCAGTGGCAAACGCAATCATCTCCTCGGCCGAAGAAGGCACGACAGGTCAAGTCCAATGTCAAGACCATGTTAGTGGCGTTTTTCGACATTGATGGCCTGGTGCATCATGAATACGTCCCTATAGGACAGAGTGTCAATGCTGAATTCTACAAAACAGTCCTGCAACGCCTCCGCGACGCTGTGCGCAGACATCGCCCTGAGAAGTGGCGCACAGGCAATTGGCGCGTTCATCATGACAATGCACCTGCACACAGGTCTGTCACCACAAACGCATTTTTGACGAAACACAACATTCCATTGCTCCCGCATCCTCCATACTCACCCGATCTTGCTCCGTGTGACTTTTTCTTGTTCCCGCAACTTAAGAAAATAATGAAAGGTCGTAGATTCGATGACATTGAGCAGATTCAAGCCAACGCGACGAGACAGATGAGGGCTATTCCGCAAAGTGACTACCAGAGGTGCTTCCTTCGGTGGCAGGAACGTTGGAATAAGTGTGTACACTCACAAGGGAACTACTTTGAAGGAGATAGAACCAAATAGTATGTAAGTCTACTTATTCGAATAAAAAAAATGAGTCCCGGAAGTTTGTGAACAGGGGAGTATAAGACAATCTCAGATGTACAGTCACCCTTATTTTTATTATGAACAAAGTAGATTAAACAAAAAAATTATTTTAAAAAAACATGAAAAACACGTTCCACGCAAAGGTTTTCAATTATAAATTAAAGTGAAAACATGCACATAAGTGACTAGGTTCTTGTAAAGCAAAACGAATTTTAAAAAAACACAGCGAAAATTAAAAACTACAGGCAAATAGACATTTCAGTGCCTGGGCTATCGAGTAATTAGGGGATTTTTATGAATTGAAATGTTTAAATGTGTCAAAGTATAACAAATACGTATGTTGTTAGCGTAATCTTAACTTTGAATAACCTGTATTATTTTTGTTGTGTTTGTGCTAAATGCTCGCGTACCAGTATGAAAACATGTAACTTCAAAATTATATATATATATATACCGTACATATCATTTTTGGTCTTTGAATACTGACTGGCAAAGCATTCACTGACAATCACGCCTGTTGACATCTTTTAGGGCAGCAACAAACTGTCTACACTTTGCTCGGTCGACAATCATCTCCTGTATGGCAGCAACAAACTGTCTACACTTTGTTCGGTCGACAACCATCTCCTGTATGGCAGCAACAAACTGTCTACACTTTGCTCGGTCGATAATCATCTCCTGTGTGGTGCCCCAGCTCTGGTTCATGCTCAGTATCTCTGCCTGCACAGTTCTCCGCCAGGTGGCTTTTGGCCGTCCTTGCTTTTGCTTTCCTTCTGGAGTCCATAGCCTGACAGTTCTGGTGATGGTGTCAAGGTCTCTCCTAAGGATGTGGCCAACCCAATTCCAGCGTCTGCCCGCTATGATGGTGCGCAAGTCCTCTTGATGGCTCCGAGTTAGCAGTTCGTGTTTGGTGTTCGGTCAGAAAAGTCAATGAATGTTCTTTATGCAGATTGTGTGAAAAGAAGACAATGTGGATATTTCCTTTTCAGTTACTCTTCAGCATTCTGCACCGTTAGGAAGTACAGAAATTACACAGCTCTCATATATTTTAAATTTATTGTTTGTACTGTACTGGCAGGATTTCCAGATGTTGTTGAGGTTGGCGAAGGCTGTTCTGGCTTTATTCATGCGGCTACTGATGTCTTTGCTTGTTCCACCATCTGGTGTTACTATGGTTCCTAAATGTGGTTGTATTTTCTAGCTCTTGGTCCCTTACTTTTATTATGCAGGATTTCTTACATTTAGTGTCATTACTTCTATCTTACATTTAGTGTCATGACTTCTGTCTTACATTTAGTGTCATGACTTCTGTCTTACATTTAGTGTCATGACTTCTATCTTACATTTAGTGTCATGACTTCTGTCTTACATTTAGTGTCATGACTTCTGTCTTACATTTAGTGTTATAACTTCTATCTTACATTTAGTGTCATTACTTCTATCTTACATTTAGTATCAGGACCTCTGTCTTACATTTAGTGTCATGACTTCTGTCTTACATTTAGTGTCAGGACTTCTGTCTTACATTTAGGGTCATGACTTCTGTCTTACATTTAGTGTCAGGACTTCTGTCTTACATTTAGTGTCATGACTTCTATCTTACATTTAGTGTCATGACTTCTGTCTTACATTTAGTGTCATGACTTCTGTCTTACATTTAGTGTCAGGACTTCTGTCTTACATTTAGTGTCAGGACTTCTGTCTTACATTTAGTGTCATGACTTCTGTTTTACATTTAGTGTCATGACATATGTTTTACATTTAGTGTCATGACTTCTGTCTTACATTTAGTGTCAGGACTTCTGTCTTACATTTAGTGTCATGACTTCTGTCTTACATTTAGTGTCATGACTTGTGTCTTACATTTAGTGTCATGACTTCTGTCTTACATTTAGTGTCATGACTTCTGTCTTACATTTAGTGTCATGACTTCTGTTTTACATTTAGTGTCATGACTTCTGTCTTACATTTAGTGTCATGACTTCTGTCTTACATTTAGTGTCATGACTTCTGTCTTACATTTAGTGTCATGACTTCTGTCTTAAATTTAGTGTCATGACTTCTGTCTTACATTTAGTGTCATGACTTCTGTCTTTTTGAGTTTAATGTTGAGTTCCACCTGTTGGCTATGTTTATTCAGTCTGTCTGTATTTTCTTGGGTGTGTTGATGTGAGTGTGTGAATATTGCAATGTCATCTGCGTATGTTAGATCCTCCGGTGTAGAGAATTTTGTCGATCGTATTCCTCTAGGGACATCCGCTGCTGCCCGCGCATCACCCAGTCTATGACAGTTTAAAAAAGATCGGTTGCTAAGGGACGTCCTTGCCGCACTCCTGTTTTCACCTCAAAAGTTAAGTTTCTCTGCTCAAAAGTGCATGTAAAATTAGCAAACAGGCTTTTAATGAGGGAGACCATGCACTCAGGGATTCCATAAGCCCTCATTATTTTCCATAGGCTGCCCCTGTGTATGCTTTCAAATGCCTTTTCAAAGTCAACAAAATGTATATACAGCTGCCTCTGCGATTCGGAACACTGCTTTATTATGTGCCTGAGGGTTGTTACAAGTTGTTGTAGACAACTACTGCAGTGTTATTCTTATTTGGAGCAATGATAGGCTCTAATAAAGTTACTTTATACAGAATTACACGGTAAGAGGATATGACGTCAAAGCGATATGGGTTCTAGAGCAGAAGTATGAATAATTGAGCAGAATGAATCGTCTGCTAAGGACTTCTCCTGTGTGTTTGATATTGTGAGGACGTGTTTTTTCAGATGCTCGAGATATTGAAGTGTGTCCATCCATATTTATTCTTCTATGACATCAAGAGTCTTTTGTGAGATGTCCAAATGATTTGTGAATGAACAGGAAGTATTTATAAGATATATTTGAGTCGTGGTGTTACAATAAAGAAGTCGAAATGAGACGACAGTGTTTCTGAATTGTCTAGCCAGCATTTGATATTCTAGTGACGGAATGACCCTATGGTGGGTGATATGCAATTATACTATTGGTTCTACTAGAGGAGCTGTTATGTTGTGTACGAAAATAAATGATGTCTTCGTCCTCAAAGGTGGCGCAGTTATTGAGTTTAGTGAACGTTCCGTCCTGTTGCCTGTTTGATAACCCTAGATATTACGAGTTACTTTGGCCAACACCAAGAAGAAAGTAAACGCAACACGGGTCAACATATTATGTGCACATTGTCTGTTTCTTGTGAATCCTGCTTGTTCCTTCTTCAGTTTATGATCAACTGCTGTTGAAATTCTTTGAATAATTATTCTACCCAATATTTTACTGGGAACTTATGGGAGAGTAATTACTCTCCACTTGTTGCAGTCGGCGAGGTAATCTTTCTTTGGTAATTTAACAATTATTCCTCTGTTCCACTCCACTGGTGTTATTTATCTCAGTTTGCCAGATTTGTTCAAATAGTGGTTCTAATAGCTCTGCCGCTAATGTAGGATCTGTTTTAAATAGCTCTGCATTTAGATTGTCATGGCTTAGAGCTATGACGTTTTTTAAACCCTTTGATAACTGTGATGATTTCTTTCCTATGGGGAATATCTTAAATGATATCCAAATGCTACTCTAAACAAGTTAGCTGAGCACATATATCCAGAGTTCGAGTATGGATTCCAAGCTGGTAGATCAACAATAGACATGATTTTTTTCTCTTTGCCAGCTGCAGGAAAACTCAAAAGAGCAGAAACAGCCTTTTTATATCGCCTGTATAGATCTCACAAAAGGCATTTGACCTTTGACATGGTTTTCAGGGATTGACTCTTCAAAATGCTCCTGAAAATAGGCTGGTGCCACACTAAATTGCTGGAAATGATGACGTCAGTCCATGAATACATGAAGGGAATAGTCCAATATGCTGCTAGCACATCACAGCCCTTTGACATACGCAGCGGCGTTACACAAGGCTGCGTCCTGACTTCTACCCTCTTCGGGATCTTCTCTGCCTTGCTCTTAAGACATGCATTCGGAGAAGCAGCTGCTGGAATAAGAATTCACATTAAGTCAGATGGCCGGCTGTTAAACCTCGCAAGATTGAGGCAGAACCAATAATTAGAAAGGTCACTATGAGAGACTTATTATTCGCTGATGACACTGCAATCGTCACTCAAAGTCAATAGGAGCTTCAGAGCTTGATGAATCGCTTCAACCAAGCATGCACGAACTTTGGTCTCACAATAAGTCTAAAGAAAACAATTGTGCTGGGTCAGGATGTGGATTTTGCACCAGTTATCACGATCGATAACCATGAAAATGCAATAAAATATAGTAGAAAATACACCCAAGTGATACCGCTATGGGAGCTCAAGAAACCAGATATCGACCTGCATTTAGCAGAAATAATCAATACAAAGGTCGAAAAAAGCTGTATAAAAAGCATAGCCAAAGAATATTTAGATCAAATAACTAAGGGTAGCTTAAAAGTATATACTGATGGATCTAAAGTAGAAAATGAAGAACTAGGTATAGGAATACATATTCCAGCATGGAGGCTAAAGACAAATTATAATATAAGTGAAAATACATCTATCTTCACAGCAGAAATTGTTGCAATAGCAAACGCGCTGGCAATAACTACTGACAAGCCCCCCAATAAGCTAACGATCTATCAGAAATACAAGCACTAAGTAATGCAAACGAATGTAGCCGACCAGACAAAGCAGAAGAAATATTTCACCGTAGAACACACCTAAATATCAGAGGCTGCACAGTACTAATAGCATGGATACCTTTACGTGTGGGAATAGAAGGAAATATGGTAGCAGACAAGGAAGCTAAAACAGGAAGAAGCAGCCTTAACCACATAAACACAGGTTTGGGCTCAACAGAGATCAAAAGCATAATAAAAATTCTAATAGCAATGGAATGGACAGAAGATTGGAAAAAAATCCAGAAAGCTAGACATGCTCATAAGCTGCTGAAAGATCCAACACGAACATGTCAGATAAACAGAGAACAAAAAATTCCATAAAATGAAAAGCTTATTAGACTACAACTAGGAATAGGATATTTTATGATAGAGGAAACACACTGTAAAGCATGTCTTGTGTGACGAAACGTCTGTAGTTTGTACATGGTTTTTTGGCTACTCTCTCACTCTTTCATCCACTCCGGCAATATCACCTCCTTTCTTTATTTGTCTCTCAATCATCGCTTATTATGTGGCATATTTTGCCTTTCTATTATTTGTGCTCTGAAGCCGCATGCAGACTTTGTTACGTCCTTCTAGGGTAATTAGACCGGTCAGCGGTAATACGCTTATCAATTCAATCAGTCTGACCACCTTTTGATAGCGACGTTGCCTGTTTACAAATGACGGTCTCGCCCGACCGACATAAAGAAAGCCATATTGTCCGTCTGAGAAATCAGTCGGGGTATTCACACACACATGTGATAATTAGAATATCGCATACGCTGGTCCCTGTCTGTATCATTATTACAGATAAATCTGTCTGGGTAGACAATCTTGACGGAAGGCATTTAGGCAGGTAGTCAGTGCACAGATTTGTTTGTTTGCACAAGATGCTACCGGAAATATTACAGCATCGCTGGAAGAGGTCACGCGTTAGAATTTTAAATTTAATATTTTAAAACACGCGGGGGAAATTATGAATTAAAACACCCCTACCCATATAGGTTAAGAGATTGGATTGACTTGAAGTGAGAACCGGAATTTACATTGAATTTCATTGGAAAATTCAGCGGAAGCATAATCCGTGATTTGAATTGGAAACTGAAAATAAAATCTAGCGAAATCAGAGACACAGATCAGAGACTGCATCGCATCGTCAAATGAGCAAACTCCCAGAAGCCAGTGAGACATCGGACTTAGAATTCCATAATTATAAGTGACAGATCGAGTATTTGGGCAACTTTGGAACGTACAAGTAAACCCGCATATTTAAATACAAAGACTGTAAACTTAAGGGACCAGGACTTTAAATATTAATACCGGAAAACTAAGGAATTGGATCACCCGTCACAAGAGAATATTTCCAGACCATGTTTCGCAGAACACCCGTCCTGAGAGGATTACTACATTTCCCAGACTAAGAGATTCGCAGAACAACCTTCATAAGAGAAATTTCTCAAGCCAAGTGATTTGAAATCATTTAACCTAAATTGCTTGCGTCCATTCTAAACTGTGCGAGGAGATTGTATAATCCAATTGGGATGGGTGTAACATTTTTTACAAATGTGAATTTGACTTGTTTCGTGTTATGTGAATATATGTATATATATATGAGGCTGGCAACCTCAACATATAAAAATAGTATATTCATGAACCACTACAGCAAGCGCAGGTGATTGTTTCTTGCTAGTCGTGAGGAACAATCGACAGCAGAGGTGACCCCAGACTCCGAATGGAGCAGTAACGAGAATACATCACATGTACCTGAAGTGTATAGTATCATTTTGTGAGATCTATGTACTTTGTTAATTGTAATTCAGGCTCGCCATTATTCGCGCTGTCCAGACACATCTTCCCAGTTTAATACCCAGAAGAGTACTGGTGATTTTAATCATCTTCTTGAGCTTCGTTGTGTACTCAAGAATTTAATTCTTCTGAGAGATTAACATTGGTAGGTGGACAGCGAAACAATGCGTCTGTTAATCTTCCAACTCAGTGTACTTAGCAGAGGCATTTGTCCTTTCTATTTTTTCAAAAATGTTCGTTGTTACAATCTATCAGACGGATTGAAGTACTAACGTTACTACGCCGCCAGTGTGAGAAAAGAGCATCAACACCTACCGCCTACATTAGACGAGTTATGTGGAAAAGTGTACTCATCACCATAAAGAAGTGACGGAAACCACGGCGACAGGACTCACCTAGAGTTACGTTCTTGTAAAAGAGGGCACCAGGAACCATTATCAAGTTTCCATGAGGACTTTTATCTAAAATTCACCATCATTTCATCCTTATTTTAACTTTTTCAAACTAAATCTGTTACATGTTAATTTAAAACTTAACAATAATGGTTTATTCAGTTATTAGAAGTATGAAAGCAAACGGGTGAGCAAGACTCTTTAATATATATATATATATATATATATATATATATATATATATATATATATATATATATATATATATATATATATATATATATATATATATATATATATACATATATATGAACATCTAGAGATATATTTACGTATATAGAGCCAATAATTATAAAGGAATTTTGCTGGATTTACACCAGCTGGGGGCTTGAACGGGCTATAACCATTGTTTAATTCTTCACAAAAGGCGACTGATCATACGAGGGGCGTTCAGAAAGTAATGCACCACATCGTTTTTCTCAGCTAATAATGAAGATAGAAGCATGAAATTTTGCACACTTCAAATATGGCATGTGCCAATTGTGTTCCGTAAATTGCACCGCAACCGGCCAAATAATACGGCTGGTGGCCCTAAACCGTTGAAATGCAGCGTGTTAGAACTTGCGTTATAAGCAGCGAATTGTGATATAATTTCTCGTTGCAGAGAAGGAAACTGTTGTGAATATTCACAAGCGTCTATGTGATGTGTATGGAAGTTTTGCAGTCGACAGGAGTACAGTCAGTCGCTGGGTTCAGTGAATCAAAGAAACAGGAAGTGGAGATACGGAGTTGCTTGATCGGCCACGCTGTGGACGTCCTGCCACAGCCACCAACGCAGAAATATTGAAATGCGCCGAGGGCATTATTCTTACTGATAGACGAATCACTACTCAACAATTGGCCTTACAGCTGTCAGTCAGCATTGGTAGTGCAAATGCAGTTATAAAATCTCTCGGAATTTCTAAGGTTTGCGCAAGATAGGTTCCTCGAAGTCTCACAAATGACCACCGATTGCAAAAGAAAGCAATTTCTTCTGAATTGTTGGAGCGTTTCAATGCTGATGGAGAGAACTTTGTGGCTAAGATCGTTACAGGCGACGAAACCTGGGCACATCATTTTGATTCTTAGACAAAAAGACAGTCAATTGAGTGGCATCATCCGCAATCACCAAGCAGAAAGAAATTCAAGACAATTCCTTCAGCTGGAAAGGTCATGATCACTGTTTTCTGGGACATTGAAGGTGTGATTCTTGTGGACATTATGCCAAGAGGAGAGACAATCAATTCGCAAGCTTACATTAAGACATTGAAAAAACTCAATCAACGTTTTCGCAGAGTTCGGCCGCACAAGAATCCAGCAGACCTGCTTCTCCTTCACGACAATGCGCGCCCTCACACAAGTCTGGCAACACGGGAAGCAATCATCAAATTGGGTTGGACTGTACTACCCCATCCACCGTATAATCCCGATTTGGCACCCTCTGATTTTCATCTATAAGGTCCACTTAAAGATGCTCTCCGTGGGACAAGGTTTGAAGATGATGAAGGAGTGATTCGTGCAGCGAAGAAATGGCTACATGATCAAGACAAAATCTGTTACGGGCTAGGAATACATGCACTTGTTTCGCGCTGGCATAAAGCCGTACAAGTTGACGGGGATTATGTTGAATAATACCGATGTTTACATGACATATCCATGTATATTGTTTATAAATTTTATGCTTTTTGAATAAACAGCTCCTGAGAAAAACGATGTGGTGCATTACTTTCTGAACGCCCCTCGTATATAAGTTAACAATTGTTCAGCCCAATGCAACAAAGTTCTTGACTTTTGAAAATATCTTGTGAAATCTCTCCTGAGATAGAAGCGTCATTACTCTTCTATCTACATCTCTACCAAGAGTAATCTTGTGCGAAGGTAGACACCTTTGACGACCCACTGTAGATACTCTTGAGTTTTGGCCACTGTTGGACCACTACTGCAAAGCAGGGGAGGCAATCCTTGACATCTTGAGAGAAATACCATAGCTCATTATGTGCTAACATGCAAGAAATGTGAACAACAAAGAAAACCATTTAAAGAATATTTGAAAGCACAACACTCACGATAAGTAGAAAATGTGCTAACAGTTGACCTACCCAGGGAACTACAAAACAAGTATATTACCAAAACAAAAATTAACATATAAGTACCAGAGCAATGGAGAAAGTTTAAAGTAAAACAAAATACTTAAATAAAATATTTACCACAAATATTCACTATAAGAGTAAGATAAATTTCAAAATATTACAAAGCAGAATATTCCAAATATGAATACAAGAGTTAATATCAAGGGCAATAAATAAGAAGGTGACATACAATAAATCAGAGCCCAAACACCACAAGGCTCAACAAGGTGAAGGGAGATATACTCAAACACAGGGAAGAGATTCACCAACAGATCTTAGAAAATGCCACACCAAACGCCAGAGAATTCAGTCTGGAAAAACAACAAATGTAAGGTTCTATATGGAAAAAGGAACACTGTATACCCAAATTATAATCCATATGGGGTTGAACCGGGTATCCCATGCACAAATCAAAATTCAGTGGTTTGTGTAAGGTCCTAAAATCAACAACAGCAACATGAAATTGGCAGTTGTGCATCACTTCACATACCCGGGGTGTACCATCAACGATTAACTTTGCCATCCGCATTGACAAAGCCGCAGCCACTTTTGCCGACCTCACAAAGTGTGTTTGGGGAAACTTTAAACTGACAACGAAGACCTAAGCTGCGGTATAAAATGATTGCATCACCAGCATATTTTTATATATGGAGCGAGACATGCAAAACCCATGCTAAGCAAGAAAGAAGTCTCAATCTACTGTGCCTACGCCATATCCTAGGTATTTCGTGGAAAGATAAAGTGACAAATGTCGAGATGTTGTCACGTGCTGGCTTCCAAAAAGCATGTATACACTGCTTAGACGAGAAAACGTGTAGAAAAAACAAGACAACGTTGAAAGGAAAACCAGGAAAAAAAAAAATCAGCTGAGGGCTATCACCTCAGAGCCTCATTCCCATAGTCAATTATGACTGAAAGGGATATTATTATTATATCTATATAATTTTCAGCCTCTGGAATGTTCAATTGTGACCCTGGAGGCGCTTTATTTAGTGTTTCTCTGAAGTTTTCTGCCCATCTTGCTTCTAGCCCCTGCTCTGTGGTGAGGAGATCTCCACTCTAGTCTCTAACTAGTGTAATGTTGTTTTCAGCTGATCGTTTTGTTACTTTGTACACAGTGCTTTATTCATTCCTGAGTGCTGCTTCTTCTGCCTGACTTTTAAAGTTATCTATGAATTTCCTTTTGTCAGCTCGGCTTTCATGTTTTATTTCCTTGCTCAGCTGACTATACTGTTGACTATATTTCCTTTAGCCTGAGGAACTTTACTTAAATTTTCTTTCTTTTGATTTCTTTTATCGTTCCAAAGGTCGTCAACGTGTCTGGTGTTATTTATTCTTGTATCTTCCTTTCTTGGAATCCCAAGCAAGTTTTGATGCCTTCTTTATATACTGTTGAAATTGTACTGAATTTCTGGACACCATTCCGAACTGGCTATCTCTTCCTGGCTCTTGGCAGTTTTTTAACGTTTGTTTATTTCAGATACAAATGCTTTCCTCGTGAGGGGGTGCTTCAGTTTACTGATGTCAAATCTTTTCTGTTTTGTTATTTTTGGCCCAGCAGTCCTGATCTTCATCTTATCTTTATTCTCGACAGTACTAGGTGGTGATTACCTCCCACAACTGCGGATCTTCTTACTTTCATTTCTTGCAGCGAATGCCTCCATCTGCCGTTGATCATTATGTCATGTATCTGGTTTCTGTCACGGCCATTGGGTTACTCCTGCGTTCATTTCTGCAATTCTTTGTGTGAAAAAAGTGCCCCATAAATGACAAGGTGCCACAATAGCCCATTGATTTAACACTTTTTTCATTGACTATTCCGCTGCCGTGTCTTTCATTACTCTTTCGTTGTATGAATTTTGTGTTCCAACCTTAGCATTGAGATCTTTCATTACTGTGGTAAGATCATACCTTGGTGTACATTCCATTTCTTTTTGTAATTGTTGGTAATACACATCCTTGTCCTCTTTGTCACTGTCATTTGTTAGTGCACAGCATTGTAGTATGGTGATGTTAGTGAATCTCCCTCTCACTCTTATCAATCTATTATTGTTTGGCTTTCATTCCAATAATGGTCCATGCCTGAGGACGCAATAGCACCATTCTTTCTTTGTCTCTTGAGAGGCCACGGAGAAATACACGGGGATGAAGACCTAATATTTTTTTTGGGTGGAGGAGGGGGCTGTAAATGACAGTACTTGTTTACCGACAGGGTTGCATTTACGTACACCATATTAGTTCATTTTAAGTGTATATTGTGGAGCTTCTCCTCGTACAGAGAAATAATATTATTACCTGTTAAAAGTCAACTAATTTTCAAAACTCCAGTGAAGAGTAGTTGGGAGAGTTCATAGGTTTGACACTAACCATTATAAACTGTAGCTCCCGGGAGGTCAGCGGCAGCGTCCTGTACCAGCGCCGGAATGCAAGCGGATTAGCAGTTCCATGGAACGAGCAGGATTATCCTTGATATATTAAGAGGCTATAAACATAAAATGGAGTGAGGAATGTGTACGTTTTTGATAACACATATCCTGTATAGATAAGATAGTCACACTGTGCATACTACCAGTACAGATGTTGGACATAAGTTCAGCTTTACATTTCTCTATTATGAGCGTTTCCATGCTGTCAGCTCACAACTATGATCTTCTGACACCGGCGTCTATAAGTCCTAATATTCAAATCTAAACATATCCCATCAACAGTTACCCAAACCTGGAGTATCGATAAAGTATGCTATTTCCATTCGTCCTAGATATGCCAGCTAGGCCACATTCATGATACATAAATACAAATTTTGGCGTGTGCTGCACATTGGGTATCTCAGTTTACATGAATCTAATCTCTGGCCACTCGTACAACCTTGTCTCGCATTACCAGCGTGTCTCTGGCCACTCGTACAACCTTGTCTCGCATTACCAGCGTGTCTCTGGCCACTCATACAACCTTGTCTCGCATTACCAGCGTGTGTCTGGCCACTCATACAACCTTGTCTCGCATTACCAGCGTGTCTCTGGCCACTCATACAACCTTGTCTCGCATTACCAGCGTGTCTCTGGCCACTCATACAACCTTGTCTCGCATTACCAGCGTGTCTCTGGCCACTCGTACAACCTTGTCTCGCATTACCAGCGTGTCTCTGGCCACTCGTACAACCTTGTCTCGCATTACCAGCGTGTCTCTGGCCACTCATACAACCTTGTCTCGCATTACCAGCGTGTCTCTGGCCACTCGTACAACCTTGTCTCGCATTACCAGCGTGTCTCTGGCCACTCATACAACCTTGTCTCGCATTACCAGCGTGTGTCTGGCCACTCATACAACCTTGTCTCGCATTACCAGCGTGTCTCTGGCCACTCATACAACCTTGTCTCGCATTACCAGCGTGTCTCTGGCCACTCATACAACCTTGTCTCGCATTACCAGCGTGTCTCTGGCCACTCGTACAACCTTGTCTCGCATTACCAGCGTGTCTCTGGCCACTCGTACAACCTTGTCTCGCATTACCAGCGTGTCTCTGGCCACTCATACAACCTTGTCTCGCATTACCAGCGTGTCTCTGGCCACTCGTACAACCTTGTCTCGCATTACCAGCGTGTCTCTGGCCACTCATACAACCTTGTCTCGCATTACCAGCGTGTCTCTGGCCACTCATACAACCTTGTCTCGCATTACCAGCGTGTCTCTGGCCACTCATACAACCTTGTCTCGCATTACCAGCGTGTCTCTGGCCACTCGTACAACCTTGTCTCGCATTACCAGCGTGTCTCTGGCCACTCGTACAACCTTGTCTCGCAATACCAGCGTGTCTCTGGCCACTCATACAACCTTGTCTCGCATTACCAGCGTGTCTCTGGCCACTCGTACAACCTTGTCTCGCATTACCAGCGTGTCTCTGGCCACTCGTACAACCTTGTCTCGCATTACCAGCGTGTCTCTGGCCACTCGTACAACCTTGTCTCGCATTACCAGCGTGTCTCTGGCCACTCGTACAACCTTGTCTCGCATTACCAGCGTGTCTCTGGCCACTCATATAACCTTTCTCGCATTACCAGCGTGTCTCTGGCCACTCATACAACCTTGTCTCGCATTAACGGCGTGTAAATTATGTATTTGGCCTCTTTATAGTTCCCACTTTTCACATGTAAATGAGTGCTTGTTTGTTCTATGTACATTAACAAACATTACCGCGGCCGTAGACAAACTGGATAGCGTCATAACGACCAAAGATAACACAAGTGTTATTCTGAAAAACAAGAACTTTTCAAGCAACACTTAAATTATGTAAGTGTTGATGCGGTATTGGGTTGATTGTATGGCAAGCCTTTAGCCTCATTTTTATAATAACTATTCAAGGATTGGTTGTTTGTGTGAAGCAGTACACGAGTACCAATATATACAATATTATCATATTAACTCTGTCTGTTTTATATGTGGTAGTACTGAATATGAATAATTGAATAACGTTTTAAATTTTCGTGAATTACGGGGAACACGTTGACCTGGCGTATAAGACGACCTCGTAAATACGTATAAGTCGACATCGTGTATACCTCGAGTATAAGTTGACATCAAGATGTTTTGCTCAAAATCCTGGTTCAAGCCTATCCTCGCCACATAAGTCTATCCCTAAACATAGAGTAGGCTACAGGGTGGCTGATACTGAAATGTGGATATGATACACGGTAGTCTATGTCGAAAGTACTTAACAAGACCACCAGTTTCATCGAGGCACTAAGTTTGGGACACGCTGAGATTCCATTTAACGAAATAATACTGCACTGTAGTAATATTCAAAAGGGAATAGTGAAGTAAATCAGATGAGAACTGGACAAATTACCACCAAGTCATCATCAGCCTTGGTATAGAGTGCAGAACTTGGGCCAATGGGAGGGCACAACTGGAAATTGATCAGTTGATAAATGATCATGCTGGGTATGATGATACAGTTGTGTACACTGATAAATCGTCACTGAAAATAGTGAAGCTTACATGATAACAACCTCCAGCATGAGAATAGAGGTAGAGGCAGCTACTGCAGCCTTAAGGTGGCTGTATGAGGTTTCATTAAAAAGGGCGGTTGTTGTATGAGACTCACAATCCATGCTTTGGAAGGTCAAAAGTGGATGAAAAACCTCCATAAAAGACTCGAATCTTCAGGAACTGATTTGGATTGACTGTCCTGGTCATGCAGAGGTACGTGGCATAGAAAGAGCTGACAGACTAGCATCAAAAGCGCCCATAGAAAGTGCATTGGATATTGATAAAGGAGAGATACTGAGGGCAATTAATGATTGCCTGTTAGAGAATGACACTGAAATCAATGAATCATCAAGGCTAAGACTGTTGGAATTCGTCATCAAACGTAAGTTCAGCAGGGAAAGACGAATGAAGGCATGCATCAGGCGTGTATGCAACCATCGCACAACAGGAACAATTAGCATTCAAACCCTTCGACATTTGCTGAGGGAGACTGAGCACTTGTGGATTTGCCCGAAGTGCAGTGACGTCGATTCTGATCAACAATATCATCAATATCAACAATATCAACAATATCACCAACATCACCAATATCACCAACATCACCAATATCAACAATATCAACAATATCAACAATATCAACAAAATCGACAATATCAACAATATCAACAATATCACCAACATCAACAATATCAACAATATCAACAATATCACCAATATCAACAATATCAACAATATCACCAACATCACCAACATCATCAACATCACCAATATCAACAATATCAACAATATCAACAATATCACCAACATCACCAATATCACCAACATCACCAACATCACCAATATCAAGAATATCACCAATATCAACAATATCAACAAAATCGACAATATCAACAATATCAACAATATCACCAACATCAACAATATCAACAACATCAACAATATCAACAATATCACCAATATCAACAATATCAACAATATCACCAACATCACCAACATCACCAATATCAACAATATCAACAATATCAACAATATCAACAAAATCGACAATATCAACAATATCAACAATATCACCAACATCAACAATATCAACAATATCAACAATACCACCAATATCAACAATATCAACAATATCACCAACATCACCAACATCACCAACATCACCAATATCAACAATATCAACAATATCAACAATATCACCAATATCAACAATATCAACAATATCACCAACATCACCAACATCACCAACATCAACAACATCAACAATATCAACAACATCAACAATATCAACAATATCAACAATATCACCAATATCAACAAAATCGACAATATCAAAAATATCAACAATATCATCAATATCAACAATATCAACCATATCAACCATATCAACCATATCACCAACATCACCAACATCAACAATATCAACAATATCACCAATATCAACAAAATCGACAATATCAACAATATCAACAATATCACCAACATCAACAATATCAACAACATCAACAATATCACCAATATCAACAATATCACCAATATCAACAATATCAAAAATATCAACAATATCATCAATATCAACAATATCAACCATATCAACCATATCACCAACATCACCAACATCAACAATATCAACAATATCAACACTATCACCAACATCACCAACATCAACAATATCACCAATATCACCAATATCAACAATATCAACAATATCAACAATATCACCAACATCACCAACATCAACAATATCAACAATATCACCAATATCAACAATATCAACAATATCAACAATATCACCAACATCACCAACATCACCAACATCACCAATATCAACAATATCAACAGTATCAACAATATCAACAATATCAACAATATCAACAATATCACCAACATCACCAACATCACCAACATCAACAACATCAACAATATCAACAACATCAACAATATCAACAATATCAACAATATCACCAATATCAACAAAATCGACAATATCAAAAATATCAACAATATCACCAACATCAACAATATCAACATCAACAATATCACCAATATCAACAATATCACCAATATCAACAATATCAAAAATATCAACAATATCATCAATATCAACAATATCAACCATATCAACCATATCAACCATATCACCAACATCACCAACATCAACAATATTAACAATATCACCAATATCAACAAAATCGACAATATCAACAATATCAACAATATCACCAACATCAACAATATCAACAACATCAACAATATCACCAATATCAACAATATCACCAATATCAACAATATCAAAAATATCAACAATATCATCAATATCAACAATATCAACCATATCAACCATATCACCAACATCACCAACATCAACAATATCAACAATATCAACAATATCACCAACATCACCAACATCAACAATATCACCAATATCAACAATATCAACAATATCAACAATATCACCAACATCACCAACATCAACAATATCAACAATATCACCAATATCAACAATATCAACAATATCAACAATATCGACAAAATCGACAATATCAACAATATCAACAATATCAAAAATGTTAACAATATCAACAATATCACCAATATCAATAATATCAACAATATCACCAACATCACCAACATCCACAATATCAACAATATCACCAATATCAACAATATCACCAATATCAACAAAATCGACAATATCAAAAATATCAACAATATCACCAATATCAACAATATCAACAATATCACCAATATCACCAACATCACCAACATCAACAATATCAACAATATCAACAATATCAACAATATCAACAATATCACCAATATCAACAATATCAACAATATCAACAATATCAACAATATCACCAATATCAACAATATCACCAATATCAACAATATCAACAATATCAACAATATCAACAATATCAACAATATCAACAATATCACCAATATCACCAACATCACCAACATCACCAACATCAACAATATCAACAATATCAACAATATCAACAATATCAACAATATCAACAATATCAACAATATCAACAATATCAACAATATCACCAATATCAACAATATCAACAATATCAACAATATCACCAACATCACCAACATCACCAACATCAACAATATCAACAAAATCGACAATATCAACAATATCAACAATATCAACAATATCAACAATATCAACAATATCAACAATATCACCAATATCACCAACATCACCAACATCAACAATATCAACAATATCACCAATATAAACAATATCACCAATATCAACAAAATCGACAATATCAAAAATATCAACAATATCATCAATATCAACAATATCTACCATATCAACCATATTACCAACATCACCAACATCACCAATATCAACAATATCACCAATATCACCAACATCACCAACATCAACAATATCAACAATATCACTGTAACTGTCTTTTTTTTCTTGTTGAGGTGATCACTGGCCCAAGACAGTATACATGTTCTTAGATGTGTAGTGCGAGCGTATGATGAATTGAGTGTGGGTGCGAATGAAGGCGCGAATGTGTTTAGGCTCGTATAGATGTAGATCCTGCAACCCATACTCTCACATGCAGTAATCAAGGATGCTTTGACACTGCAGGCATGTTTCAAGACATTTATTGACGGGAACACACATAATATCAACAGGAACAGTCAGTGTAACAAGGTCATGCTGACCTGACATCGATAGGTATACATTTGGCATTCAAAAAGGTAAACATCAGAATAGACGTGCATGGTCAATAGCAAAGTTCTTCAATAATGACAGTTCGTAGCGTCGCCCTTGGCGTCTCTGACTAAACGCGTCAGATGCCTTAGTTACTTTGACACACAGGTGCAACTTGGCACTCCCCGCCAATTGCACATATCAGGCTGTAGTATAATAGCCGAAAGCACAGGCCTCGTTCTGACGTCGGCCGTGTACTTCTGTTAAATAGGTTATCATCAACCCTGCAGTAATACTTATTGTAGATAGAAGTTCCGCCAATCTGCGGCTCCCACAATATATCTTCGTCACTGGATTTCTGGACAATATAAGACTAACAGTCTTGGATGGCTACCTCGAGCACAAATATATAAGTTCTGAAATGGCGGATCAGTGAGCTGCTGTTCACCCTAGGTAATCCTTTACATGTTCTGCCACCGAAAAGCGTAATAATGCATAAAGGTCGGTATTACCTGGCAAATGAATCCTCAGAACATCACAAGGAATTCTGTCGTCATCCCGACGCACAGAGATTCACTGGGGAAAACTGCCATAGCAGTTACTTCGAAGATTCTCCCCGAAAAACAATGGACTCTTGGTCCCTTCAGAAAAACAGGACCTCCCGGCTTCCCGGAAGTATATCTCACTCCCGCTTAAAAAACCTTCCCATAGGCCTACGCCGAACTGTCAACCTCTGACCCTACAGGTCAAACACAATGAATGAATAAACAAGGGAAGACAACCCCTAATCAACCTGACATCGCAGGTAAAGACACAATTATACTTATGATACAAACATAAGCAAATAACTTGACAGATGACTCCGTCGAAAATGACAGCAACATTACTACCACCCCCCTGTAAAAAAAAATGCAATTTTTTTTTTTTTTTTTAAATATGTTCATGAGCAAGATAGCACCAGTATCACTTCTGTGCTCATGCAAACAATGAACCTAATATCAGGTACAATAGAAGAGGGTACAAATCATCTCCCAACATAGGAGAAAATATTTCCTTTAAGCCAAACAAACTAAGGGATACCATTCAAGAAACCTAAGTTGCTGGCAATACCAATCATATATCAAACATTACTAAATAATATAACCATAGCAATATACAAATGTCAATGCTATTTTAGCAACATATCACTGATGGATGGACAAAATGAAATTTGTTAAATTATCTAAACATCATCCAAATACATTTGTATTACAACATATTATGATATTAAGGACAGACCTAAGTCTGAAAATATATCAGGAAAAACTAGGACACAAGATTTAACTGGAATCATGTGGGCATCTAGACAATATGTCCGCCATCACATTATCCGAACCACGGATAGCTCGCACCGTGAAATGGAAAGGCTGAAGAGCAATAGCATAACGAGTAGATCTCGAGCTCTTCAAATCCTTACTTTGCATAGCCGTAAGAGCTTTTTGGTCGGTTTCCATAAAGAAATGCGCGCCCAGAAGGAACCTTTGTAGCTTAAGAATGGACCAAACCATAGCCAACAATTCACGGTCCAAAACCGAGTAATTCCTTTCTGCCGCATTCAGCTTCCTAGAAATATACATTACAGGATGCAGAGTTCCTGAATATTCCTGCATTAGTGCCGCTCCAATGCCAGTGGAAGAGGCATCACTACGAAGGACAAAAGTCTTATCAATCGTCGGTAGTCTTAAGATAGGATGAGATGAGAACAAATTCTTAACCTGATCCAATGAAGTTTGGCATTCTTGGGACCAACGCACCATATTAGGAGAACCTTTTTTCAATAACGTTGAAAGTGGTGCCATAATGGAGGACAGATTCTCAATGAATCTTCCATAGAATTGTATCAATCCCAAGAGACTACGCACTTGCTTTTTTGTCTTCGGAACCGAGATATTTAATATCTTTGAAATGTTTTGGTCCTCTGTCTTCAACAGACCATGACCAACTCGATGACCTAGGAAGGAAATTTCACTAAACCCAACAAAAGCTTTAGAGGGTTTAGCAGTCAATCTATGCTCACGTAGAGTAGATAGCAATTCCTTTAGACCCACATAGTGTTCTTCCCAAGTATCGCTGAAAAGACAGATGTCGTCTAAATATGCAATGACATCTGCACGATCTGATAGAATTCGTCGCATCATGCGCACGAAAGTCGCTGGGGCGTTCATAAGCCCGAAAGGCATAAAATTCCATTGAAACAGACCCCTAGGTGTCGAAAAAGCAGTGAGAGGTTTGGCGTGTTCCGTCAGTGGGACTTGCCAATAACCTTTCGACAAGTCTAGTTTAGTAAAGAATTTAGCTTTAGAAAGTCTAATAAGTAGATCATCTAATAACGGCATAGGTTCAGCATCGAACTTCGTAACTTGATTTAATTTGCGATAATCAACGCAAAGACGTATGTTATTGTCTTTCTTTCGAACAATAACTATCGACGAAGAATAAGCTGAAGTGGATGGTTCAATTATTTGTAGTTGAATCATTTCATCCAATTCTTTCTCGACTTGTGCTTGAAAATGAATAGGTATTGGGTATGGTCTTACTCTGATCGGATTACGATCAGTAAGTATGATGTCATGTTCTATGACATCTGTGTGTCCAGGAATGTCGGTAAGGACATCCTGATATGATTGTAACGTAGAGGATACTTGACGCTGTTCCTCAAAAGACAAGTTGGAAGAGACTGTAACGTCTCTCCACGATTCCGTTGAAGTAAGTGGAATCGCAGGAAGAGGTAAGTTCACGTCAGAAAAAATAGTTTCCTCATCCTGTATAACAGACAGGGATGAGATGTGACCATGTTGAACTGGAGAGTCGTCCGTCGCCTGGAAAATAGGCTGTAAATAGTCTGGACGTTCAATAAACTCTGTTAGCATATTTATATGGAAGGTTTTATGCCTTCCATCCACATCGACAATATAGTCGACATCAGAAATTTTCGAGACTATAGTGTATGGACCCTTCCAAGAAATGAGAAGTCTATTCTCTCTTGAGGGCAGTAAGACATATGCTTTGTCTCCAGGACAAAGTTGACGTAGGCGTCTTTTCTTATTAGCAAATCGCCTAGCTTTTTCTTTCGCAAATTCGGAAGATGAAGTTGCTAACCTGCACGATTCGATAATCTTTTCTCTAAGAGCTATAACATATTCATATGACGATTGTGTATCATCGTCAATATTATCGGAAGTTATCAAATCGTGTAACAAGGACATTGGCCCGCGCGGTTGCGCGCCAAAGACAAGTTCGAAAGGAGAAAACCCTGTATGCTCGTTGGGAACCTCTCTATAGGCAAAGAGGACTGCAGGTAAAACCCTGTCCCAATCTTCAGGATGATCCTCCGTTATCTTGCCAAGTAAGTTCTTTAGTGTCCTGTTAAGACGTTCTACCAATCCATTGGACATTGGATGATAAATACTACTGAGAGACCTTTTAATGTCTAGCGTAGCCATTACCTGAGACATAACGTCCGAAATTAACTGAGTGCCGTGATCCGACAGTATTTCTCCGGGGAATCCCAGACGAGAAAATACGAGCCAAAGAGCATCAGCGATATCGACAGTTGATATGCTCTTCAGAGGAATAGCCTCTGGCCAACGCGTGCACATGTCCACGCAAGTGAGGATAAATTGGTGTCCTCTGGCTGACTTAATTTTGAACGGACCAATGATGTCTATAGCCATTTTCTGAAACGGCCGAATCGGAATATCTGCAGCCTGAATAGGAGCAGCATGTCTCGGACCCCTAGACTTGACCTCTTGACAAATTTTGCAAGATCGGCAATAAATTCGGATGTCTTTATTCACGAATGGCCAAAAGATAGACGCAAGGACTCTAGTTTTAGTTCTGGAAAAACCCATGTGTCCCGCACACTGAGAATCGTGTGCATGCCGAAGAATTAAGGCTCTCATACACTTAGGCACAAGAATTTGCGAATGCATAGACTTGTCCGAGTGTTGTACCATTCGTACCAATATACCATTCTTCATAGTAATATACGATTTGTGATTCGTATTTTGATTGGGATCCCCTTTCTTTGCAAGAAGGAAGTATTTCTTCAAAGAAGGATCCTCTTCTTGACGTTTAACAAACGAGTCATGGGAAATCACCAAGTGCTCGTCTTGGCTATCAACTTCATTACTATTATCAGATGAAGTTGGGGGATTAAGAGCTTGAGCTCTTGTCATCACTGCATTGACCGTTTGAATGTTTTCTTCTTCCCAACTAGAAATTTGTTGCGGGGTGCATTCCTTAACCCCATGAATACGACCGATTATAAGATCCGCAATAGGATTAGGAAGAAGACATGCATGGACATCTCCTGTGAAGAAAGGAGTGTCAATCCTAATAATAGCAGTAGGATAGCTTTCCATAGTACCACCAAATGTAACACATTTGATTGTTTTTCCAGTGGCACAGCAAGGATCTATCAGAGACTCCTTAACCCCGACGGTAGTACATCCCGAATCGAAAAGTACTGAGACTAGCCTATCATTTATTAGACCTTTATCTAAGATGAGAGATCCTCTCCCATCATGCGCAACTGTAGCAGGTAGAGCAGGAAGAGGGTGACCACAACTTAGCGTAGATACAGTCGATGAGTCAAACAATGTTAAGCATTGGGGGCATTCAGTTGCTCTCCCAAAATCGAAAGCACAACCAGTGATAGCCCTAGAGTTACCACTATCATTTGCTGTATTACAGGCTCCATCAAACTCTTGTTGCGCAGAGTTTGCCTGTTGGTAAGGTCTTTTCTTGTTAAACCTAGGTCTACCTCGATTATCATTTCCCCTGTAATTATTTTGACTATCATTTCCCCTGTAATTATTTCGACTATCATTTCCCCTGTAATTGTGATCATATTGTCTATTGTACTCATCATTCCGGTTTGAATCCCGGTTTCTAAATTCACCATCGTCATAATCTTGACGTCGAGAATGATTACCTCGAAAATTTGAATAGTTATTATTTGGATAACCTTTGCGAAAGTGTCTCAAATTATTACCACTAAAATTACGAGAACTACCATCTTGTCTCCACTGCATAGACGAAGAACCATCATGTGTTGGATTACTCCGCTTCTGAGTGTAATTTTGATTACTTCCCCTATTCCAATTTTGTTGAGCACCCTGAAATTTTTTTTTGAAATTAGGGCCATATGGTGTTGCCGAAGCAGCTGGCAACCCTTCTTTCACTTTAGAATTGCTAACTGTAGCATGGGGATGTGCTGTGGCATACTGACAACAGTATTCCTCCATTTCTTTTAAGTTTTTAGGCTTACGCTCATGAAGGAATGCAAGAAAAGAATCATTAACAGATGACAAAACCTTATCTCGCAATAATAAGTCCATTAGACCTTCATATGTTTTCTCAATCTGAGACAACTCAACCCATCGTGTAAATGTACGACGTATCTTTGTAACAAAATCAGAGAAATCTACTCCATTTTCTGGCAACATTGTCCTAAAACGAAGACGATAGTCTTCTTGTTTTAGTTGATATTTTTTTAGTAATGCTGCCCTGACAACATCATAATTAGTCCTCTCATGTTCGTCTATTGTCATAAGAGTAGTCACTGTGTCACCTGTAAAAAATGGCATCAGTTGTTCAACATATTTTTTCCTTTTTTATGTTATGCGTATCGCACAAAAATTGGAATCTATCTAGATAATCTGCTACGTCATCCTTTAAAGGATTGAAATGAGGCAATTTAATCCTACTAACAAACTCCCTGTCGTACTCGAAGTTGTTTGCTGAGCACCCGTACTCGCCAATTTCAATTTCTCTAACTCCAAAGTTGCGAGTTTTTCATCAAGTTCCATCTTCTGTTTTCTTTCCTCATGTTCCATTTTTCTAATTTCAGCCTCAGCTTGAGCTTTCCTCTCCTCTGCAGCAGCTTGAGCTTTCCTCTCCTCTGCAGCAGCTTGAGCTTTCCTCTCCTCTGCAGCAGCTTGAGCTTTCCTCTCCTCTGCAGCAGCTTGAGCTTTCCTCTCCTCTGCAGCAGCTTCTTTGTCTAATCTCTTCTGTTCAGCTTCTTTGTCTAATCTCTTTTGTTCAGATTCTTTGTCTAATCTCTTTTGTTCAGCTTCAAATCTCCTTTCCTCCACCTGCATCTGCAATTTCTTTTGTTCAGCAGCAATATCAGCTTCTCTGTCTAGCCTTTTTTGTTCAGCAGCTGCTTCTCTTTCTAATCTCTTCTCTTCAGCCATAGTTTTTTTTTCCTCTGCAGCAGCCCTTCTCTCTTCAGCAGCTAATGCTTTGTCATACTGAGCAACAACCCACTGTTCTAACTGTTGACCAGTTTTATCAAGGGCTCTCCCTTGTGTAATAAAGTAGTCCAATGTAGACATCTTGTCTAATGAGATCAGAAACCTGAAAAAAATTAAATAAATTACCTTATCCCACTTCAATGGGAGACAAGTCTGAAATGATAGACTTGTATACTCACTTCACTTTATTTACTGTCTTAGTCTTAGACAAAGACTTTGTATGTTCCTCTTGTTTATAATGTACCCAAAAAATCACTTGAGTACCTGTGGAAAAAAAATTTCCTTATATCCCACTCACTATGGGCACAAGTCTTTTTTATAAAGAACTTGAATATGTATTTCACCTTGTCTCAATCTTTGTAGATAACAAGTCTTTTATCAAAGAACTTGTATAAATATCTTATATAATAATATTTTATTAAGAAACTCTATATGAAGAGTCTACCTTATCAATAATATCAAAACATGACCAAGTATGTGTATGTAGACTGTGCATGACAGTAATGTAGTACAAAAAAAAAAAAAAAAATACAAAGACAAAGATACAAAACAATACAAATGGCAACACTGTTTTAACCAAAAATGTGTAGAGAAATACACAAGAAAGGAGAGACCTACAGAATACAAACAAAACAAATCGAAAATCAAAACTGAAAAACAGACAAAATATTACAAAAACAACGTTAAGTACAATTACATCACAGCTAACATCAATAGCGACCAATTGTCACTAGCAAATTTCCAAATTAAGAAAATTTGCACCTACAGAACGCTTACAGTAAGCCTCGATCAAGTGGCATATTTACCGTAAGACCCACCAACCGAAAAACCCGCAGAAAAATACACAAAAACAGTAGAGGTGACATAAACATATAGCAATCAATTTCAATGTGTTGCAGAACAAGTTCAGTCACAGCTGAAACTAAAATAAATTTCTTGCTCCTTGCGAACACAGAAACGAAATGTCAAACGCGCACTGAACGTCAAATCCACTGTAACATAAAGTGGTATTCACGAACCAAAGTTACTATGACCTTCTCAAATTAGGGCTTGCACATTGAATGTTTACTATTTCCACGTACTGTTTACAGACACTTGACCTCCAACAATGTAGCTTGAATGCTCTGACCTAGAAAAGTCTGTTGTTGAATGAAACGTGTAACAACCAGCAGTACTGTTTACAATAGGAACCCGCCTTCTATGCAGTTATGGTCCACGTAGCAAATGCCTAGTAGTTAACTTCAGTACATGTCTTGTTATGCTTTATGTAGCATTATAATATAAATGCTCGTACTGTTTATTTGTGTCAACCGTTGATGACCTATATCTGTCCTGTTGTAGCCAAAACTTGCAAGTGTAGAATTAGCGCTGTGTGTTACGGCTGTCCCGTGTGTAGCTTAGACCCACAGATCAGAAGTGTAATGTGTACTTGTCCTTCTTGTAACTTTCTCGACAAAACTGGAGACATCATACATGTAACCGCCAACCAGGAATGTAAATTTCTGGATCCATAAATGTCAACAATAATGTCAAATGCTCGCTCTGTTCTTTTTAAACCCACAGATCTGGTCCATCAGAAATGTAAGTTTCTAGGCCACATTGGCGACAAGAAATGTATCATAAGAGCCCACGTAACTGGTCCACCAGAAATGTAACTGTCTTTTTTTTCTTGTTGAGGTGATCACTGGCCCAAGACAGTATACATGTTGTTAGATGTGTAGTGCGAGCGTATGATGAATTGAGTGTGGGTGCGAATGAAGGCGCGAATGTGTTTAGGCTCGTATAGATGTAGATCCTGCAACCCATACTCTCACATGCAGTAATCAAGGATGCTTTGACACTGCAGGCATGTTTCAAGACATTTATTGACGGGAACACACATAATATCAACAGGAACAGTCAGTGTAACAAGGTCATGCTGACCTGACATCGATAGGTATACATTTGGCATTCAAAAAGGTAAACATCAGAATAGACGTGCATGGTCAATAGCAAAGTTCTTCAATAATGACAGTTCGTAGCGTCGCCCTTGGCGTCTCTGACTAAACGCGTCAGATGCCTTAGTTACTTTGACACACAGGTGCAACTTGGCACTCCCCGCCAATTGCACATATCAGGCTGTAGTATAATAGCCGAAAGCACAGGCCTCGTTCTGACGTCGGCCGTGTACTTCTGTTAAATAGGTTATCATCAACCCTGCAGTAATACTTATTGTAGATAGAAGTTCCGCCAATCTGCGGCTCCCACAATATATCTTCGTCACTGGATTTCTGGACAATATAAGACTAACAGTCTTGGATGGCTACCTCGAGCACAAATATATAAGTTCTGAAATGGCGGATCAGTGAGCTGCTGTTCACCCTAGGTAATCCTTTACATGTTCTGCCACCGAAAAGCGTAATAATGCATAAAGGTCGGTATTACCTGGCAAATGAATCCTCAGAACATCACAAGGAATTCTGTCGTCATCCCGACGCACAGAGATTCACTGGGGAAAACTGCCATAGCAGTTACTTCGAAGATTCTCCCCGAAAAACAATGGACTCTTGGTCCCTTCAGAAAAACAGGACCTCCCGGCTTCCCGGAAGTATATCTCACTCCCGCTTAAAAAACCTTCCCATAGGCCTACGCCGAACTGTCAACCTCTGACCCTACAGGTCAAACACAATGAATGAATAAACAAGGGAAGACAACCCCTAATCAACCTGACATCGCAGGTAAAGACACAATTATACTTATGATACAAACATAAGCAAATAACTTGACAGATGACTCCGTCGAAAATGACAGCAACAATCACCAATATAAACAATATCACCAATATCAACAAAGTCGACAATATCAAAAATATCAACAATATCATCAATATCAACAATATCAACCATATCAACCATATCACCAACATCACCAACATCACCAACATCAACAATATCAACAATATCACCAATATCACCAATATCAACAATATCAACAATATCAACAATATCAACAATATCAACAATATCAACAATATCACCAACATCACCAACATCAACAATATCAACAAAATCGACAATATCAACAATATCAACAATATCAACAATATCAACAATATCAAAAATATCAACAATATCAACAATATCACCAACATCAACAATATCAACAATATCAACAATATAAACAATATCACCAATATCAACAAAATCGACAATATCAAAAATATCAACAATATCATCAATATCAACAATATCAACCATATCAACCATATCACCAACATCACCAACATCACCAACATCAACAATATCAACAATATCACCAATATCAACAAAATCGACAATATCAAAAATATCAAAAATATCAACAATGTCACCAATATCAACAATATCAACAATATCACCAACATCACCAATATCACCAATATCACCAATATCAACAATATCAACAATATCATCAATATAAACAACATCACCAATACCAACAATATCAACAATATCAACAATATCACCAATATCAACAATATCACCAATATCACCAATATCAACAATATCAACAACATCAACAATATCACCAATATCAACAATAACAACAACATCAACAACATCAACAATATAACCAATATCACCATTACCAACAATATCAACAATATCAACAATATCAACAATATCAACAATATCACCAATATCAACAATATCACCAATATCAACAATATCAACAACATCAACAATATAACCAATATCACCAATATCAACAATATCAACAATATCAACAATATCAACAATATCACCAATATCAACAATATCACCAATATCAACAATATCAACAATATCATCAACATCACCAATATCAACAATATCACCAATATCAACAATATCAACAATATCATCAATATCAACAACATCAACAATATCATCAATATCAACAATATCAACAATATCACCAATATCAACAATATCACCAACATCACCAATATCAACAATATCACCAATATCAACAATATCAACAATATCATCAATATCAACAACATCAACAACATTACCAATATCAACAATATCAACAATATCAACAACATCAACAATATAACCAATATCACCAATATCAACAATATCAACAATATCAACAATATCAACAATATCACCAATATCAACAATATCACCAATATCAACAATATCAACAATATCAACAATATCAACAATATCAATACCAGCGGGGTTGACATCTGGGATTCAACCTGTCAATATAAACCTATATAAGCCATTATAGGACAATGTTCGTTTGGAGTGGAATAAAGGGATGGGTGACAGAGAAAAGTCATTCACCACAGGTGCTATTATGAGTGCTTCGCTACTGGATGTGTTGTGCCATTTCGTGGTAGAAGTATTGGGAAGCTGTTCGTGGTAGAAGTATTGGGAAGCTGTTCGTGGTAGAAGTATTGCGAAGCTGTTCGTGGTAGAAGTATTGGGAAGCTGTTCGTGTAGAAACTGTCTTAAAATCTTTAAAATGTGGATTTAAAATGCATTGGATGGGAGAAGGACAATTTGTTGTGGTGAGGCAGTGACGAGGCAGTGACGAGGCAGTGACGAGACAATGACGAGGCAGTGACGAGACAGTGACGAGGCAGTGACGAGGCAGTGACGAGGCAGTGACGAGGCAGTGACGAGACAGTGACGAGGCAGTGACGAGACAGTGATGAGGCAGTGACGAAGAAGAGCGAAGAAGGAATTGCCAGCGATTTAGGCCAATATGCAGACCTCTTCAGATCAGACGATGAACATCTTTTACAGCCAGACTTTGAAGAATTTAAAAAAATGATCGTATATGCTTTCATTGTCAATAAAATGTAACTCTGGTGAAATATTAATCTTGGAGTTAATACTTAGATAAAGGTTTCATTTTATACTCATCGTGCAAGTGGGCCGTTAGTTTTTGGAGAAATTGTTTCAGTATTTTTAAAAAGTCAGTCGACATATCCGCTATTTACGGGCAGTCATGTTTCCCTTCAACAAAGATTTCAAATAATATTGAAATTTCTGCTCCCTTTATTAAACACAGGGCAAAAAAAAAAAAAAAAATCAAAAACAAAAACAAACAAACTGCTATTTTAACTACGCCATAATGGTTTATCACATCACGCCCATACACCACACACAACTAACCATCTGGTCACTTTAAAATATCTAGGTTTGCTTGTTGGGTAAAAATAATAATATCAGGTTGTGTGTAGCGACAAATGAGGCGTGTTCTTCTCTAAGTGTCCTGATTGCTGGTGTAGGCTATCATTCCTTTGTCTTGTCCATGCCACTCTATGTGTCTTGAAACGTGGAAAATAACGAAAATCACATAGTTATAATTGCTCAGAATCGACATCACTGCAATCTGGGAAAACTCACAAGTGCTTATTCCCCATCGGCAAATGTCACAGGATATAAATACAACTTGCTCCTATAGAGTGCTGGTTGTATACACGACAGATGCTTGTTCCTGTAGAGTGCTGGTTGTATACACGACAGATGCTTGTTCCTGTAGAGTGCTGGTTCTATACACGACAGATGCTTGTTCCTGTAGAGTGCTGGTTGTATACACGACAGATGCTTGTTCCTGTAGAGTGCTGGTTGTATACACGACAGATGCTTGTTCCTGTAGAGTGCTGGTTGTATACACGACAGATGCTTGTTCCTGTAGAGTGCTGGTTGTATACACGAGAGATGCTTGTTCCTGTAGAGTGATGGTTGTATGCACGACAGATGCTTGTTCCTGTAGAGTGCTGGTTGTATACACGACAGATGCTTGTTCCTGTAGAGTGCTGGTTGTATACACGACAGATGCTTGTTCCTGTAGAGCGCTGGTTGTATACACGACAGATGCTTGTTCCTGTAGAGTGCTGGTTGTATACACGACAGATGCTTGTTCCTGTAGAGTGCTGGTTGTATACACGACAGATGCTTGTTCCTGTAGAGTGCTGGTTGTATACACGACAGATGCTTGTTCCTGTAGAGTGCTGGTTGTATACACGACAGATGCTTGTTCCTGTAGAGTGCTGGTTGTATACACGACAGATGCTTGTTCCTGTAGAGTGCTGGTTGTATACACGACAGATGCTTGTTCCTGTAGAGTGCTGGTTGTATACACGACAGATGCTTGTTCCTGTAGAGTGCAGGTTCTATACACGACAGATGCTTGTTCCTGTAGAGTGCTGGTTGTATACACGACAGATGCTTGTTCCTGTAGAGTGCTGGTTGTATACACGCCAGATGCTTGTTCCTGTAGAGTGCTGGTTGTATACACGACAGATGCTTGTTCCTGTAGAGTGCTGGTTGTATACACGACAGATGCTTGTTCCTGTAGAGTGCTGGTTGTATACACGACAGATGCTTGTTCCTGTAGAGTGCTGGTTCTATACACGACAGATGCTTGTTCCTGTAGAGTGCTGGTTGTATACACGACAGATGCTTGTTCCTGTAGAGTGCTGGTTCTATACACGACAGATGCTTGTTCCTGTAGAGTGCTGGTTGTATACACGACAGATGCTTGTTCCTGTAGAGTGCTGGTTGTATACACGCCAGATGCTTGTTCCTGTAGAGTGCTGGTTGTATACACGACAGATGCTTGTTCCTGTAGAGTGCTGGTTCTATACACGACAGATGCTTGTTCCTGTAGAGTGCTGGTTGTATACACGACAGATGCTTGTTCCTGTAGAGTGCTGGTTCTATACACGACAGATGCTTGTTCCTGTAGAGTGCTGGTTGTATACACGACAGATGCTTGTTCCTGTAGAGTGCTGGTTGTATACACGCCAGATGCTTGTTCCTGTAGAGTGCTGGTTGTATACACGACAGATGCTTGTTCCTGTAGAGTGCTGGTTTTATACACGACAGATGCTTGTTCCTGTAGAGTGCTGGTTGTATACACGACAGATGCTTGTTCCTGTAGAGTGCTGGTTCTATACACGACAGATGCTTGTTCCTGTAGAGTGCTGGTTGTATACACGACAGATGCTTGTTCCTGTAGAGTGCTGGTTCTATACACGACAGATGCTTGTTCCTGTAGAGTGCTGGTTGTATACACGACAGATGCTTGTTCCTGTAGAGTGCTGGTTCTATACACGACAGATGCTTGTTCCTGTAGAGTGCTGGTTGTATACACGACAGATGCTTGTTCCTGTAGAGTGCTGGTTCTATACACGACAGATGCTTGTTCCTGTAGAGTGCTGGTTGTATACACGACAGATGCATCTTCTTGTACATACATCCCTGGTAGCCTTACGTTTGATGCCAAACTCCAACAATCTTAGTCTTGCGGATTTATCGATTGCAGTGTCGTTCTCGAACAGGCGATCATTAATTGTCCTTAATATCTCTCCCTTATCCATATCCAGTGCCGACTATCAGTGCTCTTGAAGCTTGTCTGTCAGCTCTCTCATTAGCGAGTACTAGTAAGGCAGTAGATGCACGCCAGTTCCTGAAGACTCAAGGCTTCTTTGGATGTTTTCCATTCATGTCGTACCAAATAATTTTGGACATCCTGAAGCACGGACTGAGAGTCTGACACGATAACTTCCCTTGGTTATTGGAGTTTCAGACAACCATCTAACAGCTGCAGTAGCTGCCTTCATCTCCATTCTCTTGCTGGAGGTTGTTGTCATTTAAGTTCCGCTCTGTTCAGAGACAACCCTGTCTTTTACTCTGACTGAGAAGACTGTCACGGGATTTACTCCCCTTGCTCTGCAGTGATGGTCCAACAGTGGCCAAACTTCAGAGTATCTTTTGATGATCTTCAAAGGGATTTACCTTTAGCTCAAGATATTCTTGGCTAAGATTTGAATTGAAGAAAGGTGCTTCAATTCTAGGGAGCCTCATGGGAATTTAAGAAATCAAGAACTAAAGTTGATAGGATCCAGGCCGTGCAAACTTTCTATCTTCCCTGAGCTTCCATGAGGAGTAAGAAATTTGCTCGTTTTGATTAGCCCCCAACTGATTTAAATCACTAAAATATTACTTGAATAGCTCTGTAATTTGTATTAAAAATGACTGAGACAAACTCAAAATGACTAACTCAACTACAAATGTATATATATATATATATATATATATATATATATATATATATATATATATATATATATATATATATATATATATATATATATATATATATATATATATATATATATATATATATATATATATATATATATATATATATATATATATATATATATATATATATATATATATATGGGACCAAATATTTAATGTCAGATGCATCTTCGAAAAATGCAGAGAATATGGGGAATTATTTTACAATGAAATCCCACTATGGCTTAGTGTTCAGGTTCCTAGGATTCCGGGCTTTCCGTATTAATAAAGGTAGAGTTTCTGGCGGTCCACAAGATGCTCAAACACGTTGTCGAGTCCTTTAAAGTAGAATCCTGATTGTATTCTTTATTTTGGCTTGTCTGGCTGTCTTCTTGGCAAGTTGAATTATCAGTGCCGTAGACTCAGAATGTGCTAGATTATAAACGATATTCGGCCCACGCATCCACATTGCTACTATATGAAAGGCTCCAATCAGAAATGTTGTATTTTACCATCTCAAATACCAAACCAATAGCATGCAACGTACGTATATTGGTAGGGGTATATCCTGACTACCTTCTCTTGGAAAATTCCAACGTGACACACAAAATGTGATTTTTTTTTCAACTCACTTTCCATTTAAGGTATTATTTCCGTCGATATTAATCATGTTTACAACCCACTACTTCATAGATCTATTACAGATAACATCTTCGCAGATAGCCAACTTTCCTAATTATTGCCTGCAACAAGTCTGCCGGAAATGATTAAATCATTTACCTGGTCCAGAAAACAATTATCAAGCAATATACAGGCCAGACAGAAAATATTATCAGTGATAAGTCACTGACAGTGGCAATCTCAAGATTGTTTACGTATAATCTGGCGCTCCCATTCACTGCATCGTCGGATATGTGTTACGCATTCGTAAACAACATTTCATTCCACAGATTCAGGAGTCAATATGGGTTCAATCGCAAGTGAATGATTACACTAATCAGTATGGATGATCGATGAACCCCAGATATGGCAAGAATTGAAGGAAGGAATTGTAAACAATGCATCGAAAAAAACAAATACTGTCAGGGGTGGGGGGGAAAAGTGAAGATCACAGAATGAATTACAAAATGGCTCAGGATATTGTGACGATCGAGGTTATGTCGTCACAAAGGCCCATCCTGATAACTCACCACGGAGCACAGAGCTATCTGTGTTCTCAATAACATTATCATTACTTGCATGATCATTTATCAGTTGATTAATTTCCAGCTCTGTTTATCACAGCTCCGCCCTCCCTGCCAAGACTGATGATGAGTTTATGGTACCTTGTCCAGTTATTGCCTGACTTACTTCACTCTTTCCCTTTGGATATATATATATATTCAACTGTGATCACCTGCCCAATCGTAGCTTCTGCCTGTGCCATCCATGACATCCCTCTCTTTAATTCTTGCTCCCTTGGTGTCAGCTACATTCCCATATGGGGGTTGTCTTTTGTCATTAGCCTTTACCTTTGCATATCAGGATCTATTCGATAGCAACCCGTAGGTAAAAATTTAGCCAGCTTCCAGCACCTTCGCATTCTATTTGCTGGTGTTGAAATCCCTCACCACATTCATAATACCTGTGCCGTCGAGCAGTTTTGTGTGTTGGTATTGTACACCTGAGAGTCAGATTGACAGAGTGGTTAGAATGCTGGTCTTTGGTGGCAAAGGTGCCGGGACTGAATCACGGTACCGACACGCTCTAGTCTACCCAGCTGTGAATGGGTACCTGACTCTGCTCTTTGAGTTAGCGAAGGAAGAGGCAGCAAGGAAAGGAACTGGTCACGCCAACCTCTCGATGCTGGACCTAGTACGGTCAAGTCTATAACACTTCACTTCCCTATGGCAGTATGTGCTATGGGTCTAACAACATTTGTACACCACCTGGACACGTGACAGGGTTTCCACTAGTTTTCAAAGTGTACACAACGTCGTTGTACATAAATGAGGTCAAAATATCTCTCGTCTCATATGATGTTTCCAGAACACAGTCTCTAATTTTTAGACGGACACATTTGTCATCTTTATCTATTATTATTTATTCGGACAATTCAGTCACTGGAAAAACGTCATAGGGATATAATACATATACCAAAATGGTATAATACATATACCATAGGGGTATAATACATATACCATAGGGCTTGTGTTGCTCTCTTTTTCATTTGCAAATTGCAGATAAACGAGTTCTAATGGAAATGTGTGACTACAGTGGTTCTCATTACGTAGAATAGAAGGCTCACTTGAACAGATCTACTTCTGAATTCCTGCCGTGAAGTCAATGTTCACAGTGGTTCTCACTACGTAGAACAGGACTGCATACCTCTACAGTTCTGTTCCAGAAGTCCTGATCGTGTGAATCAATTCCAAGAGCCTACCACAAGCACAGACAAATCTTGAGACATTGCCATACAGTCATCAGGGAAGTCGCCAGCCGATAACAATGTTCCACCTGCAGAACTGCACTGTAGAACAATGCACCAGATGTTAAGAAAAGGCATTTTAAAAAGAGATACATTGTCAAGTACCTAGGGACACTAAATGTGATTAGAAACACCACTGCATTAAAGACACTTTTTAAAACATACTGTAATATTTTTATGTAAAAAATTCAGTGTAAAGCAAAATTATAGATAATTAATGAAGTTTACCTTACAAATTGCAGCTATTCAGTATATTGTTGTAGGAAGTTTCAAAAGAAATTTACTGCTAATTTTGATTTACATTTTTGTCGGTAGAGATAGTATAGCAAGTTGCAATTCCAACACATATTGATAGAGACAACCCTAGAGACAACCCTAGAGACAGACAACCCTAGAGACAACCCTAAAGACAGACAACCCTAGAGACAACCCTAAAGACAGACAACTATAGAGACAACCATAGAGACAGATAACCCTAGAGACAACCCTAGAGACAGACAACCCTAGAGACAGACAACCCTAGGACAACCCTAGAGACAGACAACCCTAGAGACAACCCTAGAGACAGACAACCCTAGAGACAACCATAGAGACAGATAACTAGAGACAACCCTAGAGACAGAAAACCCTAGAGACAACCCTTGAGACAGACAACCCTAGTGAAAACAACCCTAGAGATAACCCTAGAGACAGAACCCTAGAGACAACCCTAGAGACAGACAACCCTAGAGGCAACCCTAGAGACAACCCTAGAGACAACCCTAGAGACAGACAACCCTAGAGACAGACAACCCTAGAGACAACCCTAGAGACAGACAACCCTAGAGACAACCCTAGAGACAACACTAGTGACAACTGTGATAAGAGGTTTAGATGTTATTAATTATAGGATATCCTGGACAAATAGATGTATCAGAGGATACCAGGATAGTGCCAGATAAGAGACTGGTCTTATAAGAAATACCTCCTTCTCTGAAAAGAGCAAGGGTGTATAGACAATCAAGGTGATGTCCAGCTATGTAAGTTCCCAGAGTAAGGAATGATGATGATGAAGTTCTCTGGGTCCCTATCTGCTACCTCTTGAGATCTCACCAAGAGTAAGTTAACTGTGTGTTGTTATTTGGCAAAGTGTCTAGGGTAATATATTATAACAGTTAAGAATTTTAAACAGAACTTTAACTTTAATAGAATTAAGCAAGACTGTCTGAAAATAGATATATGTATAATTTAATATTCCTGTACCTCAATCTTGTTGGGACAGGAATTCTCAAAATCAAGAAAAGGTTATTTACATGCTAAAATAAATATTTTTGGAAACTCTGTCCATTTGTGTACAACAAAAAGTCACTGGAATGAATATACCCACAGTTCTTGATATTATCACTATTTCTATACTGTAAGGTCTGTTATTTTCATCACTCCCAGGTGGTATACTGTAAATGGTGAAATTATGTTTTAGGATGAGGTATCAGTGCTTGTATAAAGGACTTATCTGTGAAAGGGTTATTGCAGCTGTTTTGTTGATCTTAGGCCTGTAAACCAACGTTGTGACTCCTGACTGAAGAAAAGAAGCTAGCTTCAAATTGTAGCATGAGCACTCACTCCAACATGTTCTTCCTTTCAGGCTACTGCAGCAACGAGGTACTTTGTAATACAACCTGAAATAAGAAGGACAATCCCTTCTATGTAACATCTGCCTCTATCAATTTCACCTCTAAACTGTAGTAATACCTACCTAGGTCAGCCACTTGTGCTAACATGTCGCACCAGACCTTAAATTCTGTTGTCTACACTCAGCTTGGTGTAATCAGTCTTCTTCAGTATTGATTCTACGATAATGTCCCTCAATCCTGTTTGTCTTCCATACAATAGTCATGGTGAGGTACAATATAACTTGTGACCTGTTGATTACTTCATTCGAACATTCCCTGTATGTTTTCACATGTTATTTGAACAGTGTGTCATTCCAAAAGACAATATCAATTCATTCATACTGCACTTACAGTCGCAAATTTGTAAGGCCAATTGGCAAACATTTTACACAATATCACTCCGAATAAGCCTGCTCTAGGCACATTCCTACTTAGGTCGTCGTGACATCACATTTCCCAGCGGCAGTATCGAAAACGAGTATGGCACACAGATAGCCTGTTACTTACAGGACTAATAAATTATGCAAACAAAATTATCTGTCTTACCCTCAAGTAAAGAATATTCACACACACAAGCGACCCGACAGTAAAGGGCTATAGCACTAAGCTTGTAGTGCAGACGGCAAAGGCTTGTCCCTCTGTCTCTTTCAATAATGTCAGCTTGGTATGGAAGCTTTTTCGTCAATGGCGGACTTTACAAGAAGTTGTTAATTTTTATCACACTACACCCAACCAATCAGATGACGAGTCAAAAAAAGTTAACTATTTCCTAGGCTATAGAATTTGAGCAGTTTTGAACGTGTTGGTCTAATCTGACCGAATTTGTTTATTTTATATCATAGTTATTTGTGAACCGATTTTAATTATCAAAAGTGATAATTAAACGGCCAATTATTCTCTATCGTTTTATATAGCTTTCTTTTAGTTATTCCTTTGCATTCAAATGGGGTTAATTTTTTTGTAATTAAATTTGATCTTAACCTGATGTGAAAATATTACTAAATTAAATTTTCTAAGTTAAGATAATTTTTCTATGAGGGAATCTCTATGTGTATAAGTTAAGCAATATCAGCGCTATAATTTGAGATATCCCTTTTATTTTAATTATCTTTAGTTATTGAGAAATAAATTATCTAAGTTCGGTCAAAAACCCGAAATAGGCATTATTTCCACTTCAACCAAAATTTTCTTGTCCTTACAAAAAAGAGGTAACGATTTGATTGGTTGTTAAAATTTACTACGTCCTTCGATAAATATTGGGATGGGTGTGTGAGAGGGGGTGGTAACCTTTAACTTGTTTTCTTAGAAAAATTCAAATACTCTAGTTAAATGTTGGCGGTAAATTTGATTGGACCCTCAGACAAATTTCAAATACTGTAGTTATTTATAGATTTAAAATTACGATAGCTATTACGTTTTAAGCGGGGAATTCGAGCGTGTTGTCATACGGATTCACTTCACTACAACAACCCTAGAGAAACCCTAGAGCATAGGAGACATCAAGCAAGAAGGTGACTTACTTCACAGATCTCTTTCTACAACTATCATCATCTAGAGTTGTGCGGCTACTTCTCTCTCCTGTGCCATCTCCTACCTCTATTTCACCATTTCTATTCTCCAACTTATAGGAACTCCTCCCTACCTCTCAACTCGCCACATCTGGAATACCATGGATGAGTTCGGTCAAAAACCCGAAATAGGCATTATTTCCACTTCAACCAAAATTTTCTTGTCCTTACAAAAAAGAGGTAACGATTTGATTGGTTGTTAAAATTTACTACGTCCTTCGATAAATATTGGGATGGGTGTGTGAGAGGGGGTGGTAACCTTTAACTTGTTTTCTTAGAAAAATTCAAATACTCTAGTTAAATGTTGGCGGTAAATTTGATTGGACCCTCAGACAAATTTCAAATACTGTAGTTATTTATAGATTTAAAATTACGATAGCTATTACGTTTTAAGCGGGGAATTCGAGCGTGTTGTCATACGGATTCACTTCACTACAACAACCCTAGAGAAACCCTAGAGCATAGGAGACATCAAGCAAGAAGGTGACTTACTTCACAGATCTCTTTCTACAACTATCATCATCTAGAGTTGTGCGGCTACTTCTCTCTCCTGTGCCATCTCCTACCTCTATTTCACCATTTCTATTCTCCAACTTATAGGAACTCCTCCCTACCTCTCAACTCGCCACATCTGGAATACCATGGATGAGAGAAAGAGAGGAAAACATTACAAACACAGAGAAAGAAACTAAAGACAGACTTGAGAGGGATGAAGAAAACATGGCGAGACCATGAATTGATAGCACAGAACAGACGTTCCTGTCGTAAATTTTGTTGAAGATCTGTGCTGCACATGAAACTAAAACGTAATGAGTGAATAAAACGTGGCGTTTGTAAGTGTGACTAACATTTTTAATTTGCCTCTTTTTATTATAAATTATGATATCGTGTTGTGCTTGATAACCAGCAAGATGTCAGACTATCTTAACCAACAAGATGTCAGGCTATCTTAACCAACAAAATGTCAGGCTATCTTAACCAACAAGATGTCAGGCTATCTGTGTATATCATCATTAATCTTCAGCTCCCCAAGGAGCATAGGGATTGATCACATGCACGCCAAGCCCTCCTGTTGCCTGCCATCAGTTCTCCAAGGAGCATAGAGGTTTATCACATGCACGCCAAGCCCACTAGTAGCCTGCCGTCAGTTCTCCAAGTAGCATAGAGGTTTATCACATGCAGCCAAGCCCACTAGTAGCCTGCCGTCAGTTCTCCAAGGAACATAGAGGTTTATCACATGCACGCCAAGCCCTCCTGTTGCCTGCCATCAGCTCAAGTTATTCTCAAGTGGTCCTCATCATTTCAATGTCTGTCTCAAGTGCTCTTCTCCGTGTGCAACCGGCCTACCTCTATTTCAAGAACAAGACTATCTGGTAAAGCTATCATCATGTTTCCTGAAGGTGTGTTCTATCCACCGCCATCGTATTCTTCTCATCTTGTCTTCCACTGTCATTTATCCGGTTTTTGTCGTCAGCGTGTGTGTATTCGGTATACATATTTTCAAACAACCGAAACAAACGGATTTTGCACTTTTATATGACTCATGCATTAATGCAAAATGACATTGACTTTATATGCTCTCATGGTATCATACAATTACTACCTAAGAGATGCAGATATGATAATCTTATCCTTTACACAGACAATAAACAAAGGTGATAAGCAGAAATCCATCTTCCGCTTCAGTACTCTTGATACAAGGCAGGCAAACAATAAAAAGCCCGGATAAGCATACAAGTATTTGCAAATAATATTGCAGTTACAGAGACGCAGGGAATAAACATAACAGACGAAAAAATGGAACTGAGCTAATGAAGTTGTTTATCAACTGATAATTCTACCCAGGCGTGCTCACATCTCTGTGGGGATAAGGTCACCTGCAGTGTTGATCATGCCCTGAGCAACCATTTCTAACGTCGTTGGTAAGTGGGAGTCCCAAATTTCCGTGACGTTAAAGTTTGTTCTGGACGGTGACAAAATGAATTCAGCTCTTCTGGCAAACAAACTATAAATTAGTAAGCTATTTCATAATTAGTAGTAAGAGATATAGGATGACAAAGAGAGTCCATAAAACAGCTTTACATCCTGGCAACAGAAGAAGAAGGCCAGAGTCTGGAATTTGTGAAAAGATTGACAGTTGACAACCAGGCATGGCACTTGAAGAAAACACACTCACACAAACATGTTTACTTTAAACACACAGACAGTATGTTTTTCTTTGTCGGAATATTAAAAGTTCTCAGTGACATTAATCATTACTCAAAGATGTATATTGTCTTTGTGTTAATTATTAATATTAGGCTAATGTTTGGAGACTAGTTTGTAAAGAAATATACTACTGGACAAAAGTTAAGGGCCACCAAGAAAAACTCCACTATGGACCAATTAAATGCAACCAGGTGTAAACAATTTATTACAAAATAAAGTTAATTCATCCGTGGAAAAGATCAGTCAAGTTTTTTTTAATAATGTGTGACTTACTAACAAAAAGAAATTCACCTCACATTTTCACCTTTTGAACTAGTGGGGCATGTTGCAAAAACCATGAGTTTTTGCAGCAACAATGGCAATTTTCACGTGCGGGTTAAAGTGACCCAGTTTTTGGACATTTAAAAAAAATTAACCTAATGCACACAGAAATGTATTCGTGGAGAGCCCTGAGTAAGAAAGGTAATGGGAGAAAATCGAAGACATGGAAAACTGGGCACAGAAATTACAAGGATAAATAACACATAGACATATGTTACAGGACTTGACGACTTGAGGACTTGAGGACTTGACGACTTGACGACTTGAGGACTTGACGACTTGAGGACTTGACGACTTGAGGACTTGACAACTTGACGACTTAAGGACTTGACGACGTGAGGACTTGACGACTTGAGGACTTGACGACTTGACGACTTGACGACTTGACGACTTGACGACTTGACGACTTGACGACTTGACGATTTGACGACTTGACGACTTG
>JAMPIV010017484.1:75000-227500 GCA_024509875.1 Oreohelix idahoensis | reverse complement strand
CACAATCCCACAAAAAAAAGAAGTTAATTAACCCCCCAAAAGGTCAAAAGAATAGCACTAGGGTCTAGGATTTTACTATACTGTAAAGAACAGTGTTTCTACGTTATTCTATTCTGAAAATGAACAGTATTAGAAAACGAAAAGAAAGGCATAAACAAAATGAGTATAATTGTTATACAGTATAAGAATTATTCATTCCTTCTTCCGCTCGGATAGACAAGTGGCCACCTTTCAATCGTGCTTACCTAATTTGCCGATTAACATGTCTGGCACAGAACTCCTGAGTAAGCGCCACAGATCCAGTGTTGGTTTTATTTGGCAAAACAGGCCCCATTTTTCCCAAATTTACTGATTTAATCCTCTGATTTGGGGAAACGCTTGCTTTGTTACTATTTTGTTGAATCTGTTCGTTTCACCTCAATTTGTCCAGATAGGTAAATATTCACGCGTTCTAATGTTCACAGTGTCATTAGCTTGAAATTTTTCAATACTTAACGGAATGTCAGGTATGTCAATCTGTTCTGGATAAATCTTCGCCACAACACAATTGGTCGGTAATCGGGAAATGTTAGTGTTTGAAATTATTCGCCACTGCAGGCTGACTGGATATATAAAATGGAAAAAGGAAATCTGAATATCTATAGATCCAGTTAAACTTAATTCTTATTGTCTTTTGTTGGTACTTGCTCTCTTTCTGAGTAAACCAAGAGGCCGAACACGTCAACCTTAAAGACCCGCTCTTAGCTGACGAATGTTTGTATTGCGTCTGTTAGACGTAGACTTAGTCCCGTTTTTCTCAGATTTATATGGAAGCCGCTAGTAGGTTTTGGGTATGTGACCCAGTACTAGATATAGGAAGAAAAAATACAAAATACTTAACCACAATATAATGTTCTCAACCTATTCTAACCCGCGTAAAATATAATATTATTTTCCATTTCGGTTATTTAACTTAAATTATAAACTACAAGCTTAGAGATTGTCTTATCGTTTAAAAACCCCGTGAAATAAATTTTAGTCATTTACAAAATTAATCATCGTGAATTAGAAATAAATATATATTTCGTCAGTACTTGTAGTGAAATTGACAGAGATACAACGGTAAAATTCCTCCAAGGATAACATTTAAGGATAAAAACATAATGCGTAGGCTGCTGATGTACATGATCGCCTAGACCGCGGGTCATCACCCTCCATAAATTTGACTTGCTAGACCGGATGGGAACGGAGGATCAAAAAGAAAAAAAATATGACTGGAAAGGCTAAAGAGACGCAATTGGGGGGGGAAATGGATGAAAGTAAAAAAATTCAAGTTCCCCAAATTGACACGAGGTACGGAATTGGACGTTTTGCGATACCAAGCGCTTGATTTGAATTTGAGCGGAAGAACGCAGATGTCTGAAAAAATTACAAAAAAATTAAAAAGTAAATTTTTCTTAATATTAATGTTAGGAATATAAAAATTAGCTGGCCAGATGGCCTATTCTGAGCAGTGAACGAATATGGTCTTAATTTTACAGACGGATAGATAATATTGAAAATAATGACAAAAGACAGTGTAGTTTACATCAGCCACAGACTGCATTGAATCTAACATATCGTTATTTGCACACAAAAACACGACCTTGGACACAGATGTTCAAATTTACTTGGCATAGAAGTGAAGGGACATTGGTGGTAGCTGTGTCTAAATATAACTTTTTACAACAAAAATTTGAAGGGGAGAGAACGGTTGGGTCAAAAATCGAGCACAATTTTGTAGAAACACAAGTAGAGACGGACAGACTAACAGATAACCATCCATACGTGACTGAAGCTTGACTGAAATGACTTTAGTGAGGAAATTTGAAATTAAAAATAAACCTCGGCAGTGATTGGCCACAGACAATCATATTATTAGCGCTTAGAGCGCATTTGGGGTCATTCTTCAATAATTGTTCAGTGTTAGACACAGATTTTAAAGTGTGGTGTTTTCCCATATGAAAGACAGTGAGTTAAATTTAGGGACGCCATCCTATAGCCAGCAGCTCAGCTGAGTTTTGCTAGCACTTCTGTGTTAATTATTCATAATCTGGTAAGATTGAAATTATTTCTTTATATACTTTGAATATTGTTTCATGTTCGAGTGATTTGATACTGCCATATCATAATCTAGCCTTACAAACAAGTAGGGATTTTGCTCTAGACCCCCCGCCCAAGTCAGGGTCTAGGGACTAACAATGTACCTAAACACCAGCAAGGATTATGCAAGACCGATCAAGAGTTTACCTATCCTCTTTTAGGGTAGAAAACTCTGTGCAGTCCTTGTGACAGAGACCACCATTATTGCCCGCCAGCACGGAGAGGTGGGACCACCTGATTTCAGCACCAGAGCTACGAATACCAGATGAGTGAGCCTCTGGTCTGCTGGATATTCACCAACCCCATTTAGTTGCAGATACCCCATAAAAATTCCCACCATTTTCTGGACACTGTGTAGTAAATATAGACAGGTGTGATGAGACCACCCCAACAGCACAGACAATAAATATCCTCCTTAGTAGCTGACTACCAGAACATTTTAATAAAACTAACTATTCTAGTACTTAAATATGTACACTTTTGCATTTATTATGTAACATTCCATGCATAATTTTCATAAATTTTAAATCCTTCTTTTAAAACAAGTTCTGGTCAAAATAAAACTTGATCCAGAACAAATAAATGTAATATAATTATATCAAAAAACTTTACACACGTGAGTTAGTTCAGTGTATTGTAACACTTGTTAATCTTATTAGTCTTGTTAAATATCTATGGGTATATTTATAACTATCACACCACAGTACACACATCATAACCCTAGACACTTTACGCAGCTACATTCATAAAAAAAAAATTAAGTGTGAGGTCGTAGTGGTAGCAAGAAAGGCCTTCTGACAATTCTCAATTACATTTTATCTCAGGAGCCTTCACAGCTGGCCTCATACAATTTACATGTAGTACCATCATCATCATACAATACCATCAATACCACTACATATATTGGGGTCTTGTCCAGGGATAATTAGCCCAACAGTAATATTAAGATCTCCTGGTGGGAGAAATAAAAGTAGGGAAATAAATTGTAAAATTTCCTTTAAAAGTAAAAGTGTCCCTGCGGATAAAAGTTGGTGAATCTTCACAGCCAGTAATAATTAATTAGTTAACTGGTTAGTTAGAATTAGTTAGACTATAGTAATTAGAAGTACTTAGTGTATTTACTGGTTAGAGATTTAGCTTATATATTATTATATTGTCTAAAAAGTATGGCTGAGCTAGCAAAGTTTAGATCAGCTGCTGTGCTCACTGCGAAGGAGATGGGGATGGATGGTCAAATTTTAATTCAATACGTAACGACTGAATGTGATAAATATATTGAACGGGAAGAAAGGAGATTAGAAAAAGAGGCTGAAAGAAAATTAGAGGCTGACAGGTTAGCTGAAGAAAAGAGATTACAAATTAAGGCTGAAAGAGAAATTAAGAGGCTGCAGATTGAGGCAGAAGAAAAACGACAGCAAAGGGAGGCAGAAGAAAAACGACAGCAAAGGGAGGCAGAAGAAAAAAGGTTGACTGCCGAAAATGAGGCAGAAGATAAAAAGGCCGAAAGGGAGGCTGAAGATAGAAGGTTGCAGAGGGAGCACGAATTACGACTAAGGGAGCTGGAATTACAAGGCCCGGCCCCTGAAAATGGCGCCAGCCCTTTTGCCTCAGATGCTACGCCCAGTATGGGAGCCTCAAACTCAGCTATGGGGTTTCATTTAGACCATTTTGTTGAGAAAGACGATGACATAGAGGGGTACCTGGGACGTTTTGAGTTATTAGCTACTACATATGGGTTAGAGAGAGAGAGGTGGAGTTTAAAGCTATCACAGGGATTGAGGGGTGCTTCTTATGAAGTATTTGCCAAAATGAACAGGGAAGACCAAGACAATTATGACATGTTAAAGCAGGCTTTGTTATTAAGGTACGAGAAGAATGGTGAATTTTATCGTAAGAAATTTAGAAATGCCAAACTGTTGTCTGGGGAGACATACCACCAATTCTCGGCCAGACTAGAAACCTATTTGGAGAAATGGACGGCTCTGGGGAAGACCCAAGATCTTAAAGAAATGATCATGATTGAGCAATTGAGAGAGTCCATGGCTCCAGACATGAGAAAATTTCTCATGGAACAAGGTGCAGAGAAGTTGGGGGAAATTTTAAATGTTGCTGAGAGGTATCAGGCAGCCCAGGCAGAGGTAAGTGGTGCTAAAAAGAAGCACATAGACAATTTTAAAGCTCCACAGCAATTTAATAAATTTGATAATAGAGAGCAGGGAAATAAAGGTAGGACAAATTTTGAGCGGCCAAGAAATGACTATCGCGACAGAAACTCACAGTTCAATGACCAAAAGTTCAATGAAAGAAAACCGTTGAACCAAGGAAAAAGATGGTGTAAATGGTGCAAGAAGGATAACCATAACACCGAATTTTGTAGAAGGAAACCTTCAAACATTGCTGCAATGAAGTCGGGGACGCAAAGATTAAAGGTTAATCCTAAGGGACAACAGGAACCTTATCACCCCCCAGTTTGTGAGGATGTTATTTGTAATGGGGTCACCATAAGGTGCCTTTATGATACAGGTTTGGATTATGATTCAGTTGTGAAGTCTAGCCTAGTGGACCCAAGTCAGTATACCACAGAAACAGTGGAAATACAAGGGGCGACTAAGGACATACCACTCATGACACTTCCCATCGCAAGGATAACGGTGAAAACTCGCTATGTGGAAGGAGAAATCAGAGCAGCAGTGATAGATGAACCAATCTACCCTCTAATCTTGGGGTGTAGATACGTCTTCTTGGGGAATCCCGAGAAACCTGTGATCATGGCGACAGTGCAGACCAGGTCACAGAAGAAGGAGGAAGAAGGTGAACCTATAAACGCTCATCCAGAGGAGATGAGGAAGGCGCAGGCTGAGGATAGGACACTCCAGCCATGTTTTAAAAAATTACCCAAATGCCACACACCTCCGAGCAAGGGGGAATATTTCATGAAGAACAAACTCTTATACAGGAAGGCCGGAACTGGAACAAATGGTCACAACCAGCTGGTTCTTCCCATTGCATATAGAGAGAAAGTGATGGAACTCGGACATGCAATCCCCTTCAGTGGTCACATGGGGATCAGCGCCACAGGACAGCGTATAGCTTGTCATTACTTCTGGCCAGGGATAACGGAGGATATAAAAAGATATGTCAAATCCTGCCCAGAATGTCAAAGGGTAGCTCCAAAGCACTGGACTGCCCCTGCAACTCTAGGGGAAATGCCCATAGTGGGAACACCTTTTGAGAGGGTTGCAGTGGATATTGTAGGACCTCTCACTCGGACCAAGAGGAGGAACAGTTACATCCTTACTCTGGTGGACACTTGTTCTATGTGGGGAGAGGCGGTAGCCCTGCCATCAATTGATTCAAAACATGTAGCAGAGGCACTACTTACAATATTTACCCGATTAAGATTCCCGCATCAAATCTTGACGGATAATGGTTCTCAGTTCAAGGGGAAACTAACGGAAGAAGTTTTTAAGCTATTTCAAGCCAGGCACTTTCATTGTAGTCCGTACCATCCACAAGGGAACGGCCAGGTAGAGAGGTTCAATGGGACTCTCATTTCTATCCTGAGAAAGCTGGCACACGAAAAACCGGATCTGTGGGATCAATTCCTGCCCGCCGCATTGTTTGCGTACCGGGAGGTACCACATAGTTCAACCGGGATGGCTCCCGCAACTCTGCTATTTGGGAGGCCAATAAAAGGTCCTTTAGAAGCTTTATTAAGGACCTGGACAGATGAGAAGGCAGAAGAGACTGTTACCTCATCGTATCAATATGTGAACGAACTGACCACTCGTTTGAAAGCTGGATGGAAACTGGCAAATGATAATTTGAAACAAGCCAGGAAGAAACATGCAGCATATTTTAATAGGAAGGCAAAGGACAGGGAACTGGCAGTCGGAGAGAAGGTGCTGCTTCTACTACCGGGAAGCCAGAATAAATTACAAATTGGTTGGCAAGGTCCATATACGGTTCTAGAGAAGGTGTCTAGAACAAACTATAAAATTGACAAAAAGGGGAAGGAAAAAGTTTATCATGTAAACCTGTTAAAGAAGTATCTGGACAGACCACTCCAGGAAAGCACCCCCTTATTGACCTTGGCTATTGCAACCCAGATGCAAAAAGAACCACTCACCTCACATGAATACCCATTACATCCTTGTGAAACAGCAGCACAGGTAAAAGTCAGTAAGCACCTGACTAAAAACCAGAGGGAGAGAGTTCAACAAGTTCTGGAGGAACATACAGATGTATTAACAGATAAACCAGGCCATACAAATTTGCTACAGTATGACATGAAACTGGTAGACTCAAACCCAATCTGTATGAGAGCCTATTCTATTCCGTTCGCGAAGGAGAAGGCATTAAAGGAAGAAATAGATTATTTATTGAAGGAGGGGATTATTTCGCACAGTGAATCATCTTTTAGTTCTAGTGTCGTTTTGTTGAGGAAACCGTCTGGGGAACACAGACTGTGCATAGATTACAGGAAACTGAATGCTGTCACAGAAGGACAAGTGGATCCATTACCAGACACAAAACAGCTATTTGCCAGACTGAACAAGGCAAAATACTTTTCAAAAGTGGATCTTAGTAAAGGCTATTACCAGATCCCAGTGAAGCCTGAAGTGAGACCTTATTTGGCTTTTAGCACTTCGGATGGACATTATGAATTCAATATGCTACCATTCGGACTGAAAAATGCTCCGAGTGTGTTTTCAAGGATGATGCGAAAATTGTTGGACCCCCTGAATAACCCATGTATCACGAATTTCATGGATGATATACTCGTCGCCACAGAGACATTTGAAGAACACATTGAAGCTCTGGAGATGTTGTTTGATAGACTTCGGGAGGCGAACTTAACTGCTAGGCCAACAAAATGTTGTATTGGGTGCAAAGAGTTGGAATTCTTGGGGCACACTGTATATCAGGGTAATATGACCCCTGATCCTAAGAACTTGGAAAAACTGCAGAGAGCACCTAGGCCGCAAACCAAAAAGGACGTGCGATCATTCGTGTCGTTATGCGGATTTTATCAGAAATACATCAAAAATTTTAACGCCATTTGTGCTCCTCTGACTGATCTGACTCGCAAGGGACTTCCAGATAAAATTATTTGGACTGCACAATGTGAATTAGCGTTCCAAGAGTTAAAGGAAAAACTCACTAGCAAGCCTATTCTCAAACTGCCTGATTTGACACAGGACTTTGTCTTAAGAACCGATGCAAGTAATGTAGGACTTGGAGGGGCTTTGTTGCAAAGATCATCTTCACCTGATGGGGAACTGAAACCAGTCGCTTATGCAAGCCGCAAATTGAATAAGGCGGAACAAGGATACTCCACAAGCGAAAAAGAATGTTTAGCATTAATCTGGGCAATAAAGAAGTTTCAAATCTATCTGTATGGTAGGCCTTTTGTGGTGGAGACGGATCATCAGCCTCTCGTGTTCTTGTCTCAGGCTAAGCATGAAAACGCAAGATTGCTGAGGTGGTCTTTATTGCTTCAACCTTATCAGTTTAGTATCCAATATATCCCAGGCAAATTGAATGTCGGTGCAGATTTCCTCAGTCGGCACCCCTGTGATCAAAATTAGAGTAATGGCAGACGGGAGGAGTAATTTTACCTATGTGTATCGCTGGTTTTGGAACTTGCCATAGGCATGTTTTCAGGTGGGGAGATGTGTAGTGAAATTGACAGAGATACAACGGTAAAATTCCTCCAAGGATAACATTTAAGGATAAAAACATAATGCGTAGGCTGCTGATGTACATGATCGCCTAGACCGCGGGTCATCACCCTCCATAAATTTGACTTGCTAGACCGGAGGGGAACGGAGGATCAAAAAGAAAAAAAATATGACTGGAAAGGCTAAAGAGACGCAATTGGGGGGGGGGGGGGGGGGGGGAGGGGGGGGGGGGGGGTGGGGGGGGGGGGGGAATGGATGAAAGTAAAAAAAATTCAAGTTCCCCAAATTGACACGAGGTACGGAATTGGACGTTTTGCGATACCAAGCGCTTGATTTGAATTTGAGCGGAAGAACGCAGATGTCTGAAAAAATTACAAAAAAATTAAAAAGTAAATTTTTCTTAATATTAATGTTAGGAATATAAAAATTAGCTGGCCAGATGGCCTATTCTGAGCAGTGAACGAATATGGTCTTAATTTTACAGACGGATAGATAATATTGAAAATAATGACAAAAGACAGTGTAGTTTACATCAGCCACAGACTGCATTGAATCTAACATATCGTTATTTGCACACAAAAACACGACCTTGGACACAGATGTTCAAATTTACTTGGCATAGAAGTGAAGGGACATTGGTGGTAGCTGTGTCTAAATATAACTTTTTACAACAAAAATTTGAAGGGGAGAGAACGGTTGGGTCAAAAATCGAGCACAATTTTGTAGAAACACAAGTAGAGACGGACAGACTAACAGATAACCATCCATACGTGACTGAAGCTTGACTGAAATGACTTTAGTGAGGAAATTTGAAATTAAAAATAAACCTCGGCAGTGATTGGCCACAGACAATCATATTATTAGCGCTTAGAGCGCATTTGGGGTCATTCTTCAATAATTGTTCAGTGTTAGACACAGATTTTAAAGTGTGGTGTTTTCCCATATGAAAGACAGTGAGTTAAATTTAGGGACGCCATCCTATAGCCAGCAGCTCAGCTGAGTTTTGCTAGCACTTCTGTGTTAATTATTCATAATCTGGTAAGATTGAAATTATTTCTTTATATATTTTGAATATTGTTTCATGTTCGAGTGATTTGATACTGCCATATCATAATCTAGCCTTACAAACAAGTAGGGATTTTGCTCTAGACCCCCCGCCCAAGTCAGGGTCTAGGGACTAACAATGTACCTAAACACCAGCAAGGATTATGCAAGACCGATCAAGAGTTGAGAATAAGGAAACATATTACCTATCCTCTTTTAGGGTAGAAAACTAATAATTATTTTTCAGAATCTATAGTCTGGGAGGATCTATCGGATGTAAACCCACCATGGTAACTGTGCTGTTTGGTCAGAGAGATCTGACCTGTCTGTATAATGTGGTTGTTGTGTCAGTGTGGTGTCCAGACGTGGGTAGAGAATAGATTTTGACACATGGCCCATACTTTGATTGCAGAGCTGCGAGTTTCTGTCGTCTACGAAGCAGTATCTACTCGGGTGGTGATTTACACAAGTGTATCTGTGCAGTCCTTGTGACAGAGACCACCATTATTGCCCGCCAGCACGGAGAGGTGGGACCACCTGATTTCAGCACCAGAGCTACGAATACCAGATGAGTGAGCCTCTGGTCTGCTGGATATTCACCAACCCCATTTAGTTGCAGATACCCCATAAAAATTCCCACCATTTTCTGGACACTGTGTAGTAAATATAGACAGGTGTGATGAGACCACCCCAACAGCACAGACAATAAATATCCTCCTTAGTAGCTGACTACCAGAACATTTTAATAAAACTAACTATTCTAGTACTTAAATATGTACACTTTTGCATTTATTATGTAACATTCCATGCATAATTTTCATAAATTTTAAATCCTTCTTTTAAAACAAGTTCTGGTCAAAATAAAACTTGATCCAGAACAAATAAATGTAATATAATTATATCAAAAACTTTACACACGTGAGTTAGTTCAGTGTATTGTAACACTTGTTAATCTTATTAGTCTTGTTAAATATCTATGGGTATATTTATAACTATCACACCACAGTACACATCATAACCCTAGACACTTTACGCAGCTACATTCATAAAAAAAAAATTAAGTGTGAGGTCGTAGTGGTAGCAAGAAAGGCCTTCTGACAATTCTCAATTACATTTTATCTCAGGAGCCTTCACAGCTGGCCTCATACAATTTACATGTAGTACCATCATCATCATACAATACCATCAATACCACTACAGTACTCATAATGAATAGTGCATTTACTAGTTGATTAAAATAGCTCTTTCTGGTTAATATCAGTTAGTTAGATTAACGCTACAGCCGGAACAATTTTGCTATAGATTTTTTTAATTCTGCTAGTCAATTAACACACAACAAAATCCTTGTGAAATATAATTGACGGACCTTAACAAGTAAATCACTCTACACAGAAAATCTTAGTGAAATATAATGATGGACTTAACAATTAAATCACTCAAACTTCTAGTATAATATTTACTACAAACACAGAAATTAAAACAATCTCCAACGAAAACTAAGAAACTCCATTAATACAAATGGTTCTAGAATCGAAGCTAGATGTTCTTAAATAAATCTGTGGGTACTGAATAATGGATTTTAAAAGCATATATATATATATATATATATATATATATATATATATATATATATATATATATAGATATATATATATATATATATATATATATATATATATATATATATATATATATAAAAATGGTAGAAATTCACTAGCACTTGCTAGTTTTGACACCTTCGCCCAGATTTCTGGTATTTCTTCGTTCGATCTGCGAATCAAAGCTAAAATTGCCACCTTTCCGCCTTGCAGACTCTGGCAACGAGCGTTCGCTTAATCTCTTTTGATCTGGCGACTCTCACCGTATCTAATTACATTTGCGAACGAACGGATGAGAGGGGGGAGGGTAACTGTAATTATCTCCCCTTGGTTTCAGATAATTCCCCCTGACCAATTACTAACAAAAGTACGTCCTTTTGTCTTAACGCTGCTGATTTTCTTCGTAAGCTTATCTCCCCCTGAGAAAGTGCAATCCATCACAGGTACGACTTTTGAATAATCACCCTTGGTTCTACAAATATTCAACCCGTCCCCTCTCTCTAGGTGAAACATAGTCTGTTTGTAAACATTCCTAGTGCCTATAAGACAGTAGCGAAAGAAAGAAAAATATAGGTGTGGCTAAATTAAGAAAGAGACAGATATCTAAGTGTAGGAGGGTTTTACGTTAACAAAACGTGCATAACTAAAAAGGAAGCCCGGTTAAAACTAGGTGGAAGAAATATGTAGATATATGAAATCTATTTTCATAACCTCTGTCACAATCCCTTCAAAATCTTAGGACATCTTTATTTCTGTTATGTCTGTCTGTTCTTCTTCTTCTTCGATCCTTAACCACCGACCGTCAAAGCAGTCAGTGGCCATCACGCCTAGTGGTGTCGTGTAGGGCAACAACAAGTTGATTCCACTTTGCACGGTCGGTGGCCATCCTTCGTACAGTGCCCCAACTCTGGTTCATTCTTTGCATCTCAGCCTCCACAGTCCTCCGCCAAGTTGTTTTTGGTCGGCCTCTCTTTCGCTTTCCTTCAGGGGTCCAAAGCATAGCTGTTCTTGTGATGGCATCGGGGTCTCTTCTGAGGACATGACCAACCCAGCTCCAGCGTCTGCCAGCTATGATGGTATGCATGTCCTCTTGCTTGCTACGAGTAAGCAGATCTTGGTTGGTGATGGTATTCGGCCAAAAGATTCGGTGAATTTTTCTTAGGCATGTTGTGTGAAAAGAGGACAATTTTGACATTTCCTTCTCTGTGACTCTCCAGCATTCCGCACCATAAGGAAGCACAGAAAGCACACAGCTCTGATATAGTCTTAATTTTGTGCTTGTGCTGTATTGGGAGGACTTCCAGATGTTATTTAGGCTAAAGAAAGCTGTTCTTGCCTTATTCATTCTGATGTTGATGTCTTTGCCTGCCCCACCGTCTGGTGTTACTATGCTTCCTAGGTATGTGAAGGTATCTGTCTGTACCAGTTTCTGATTCCTTGCTGATATGGGCTCAGGGTTGCTCACATTGAGCGTCATGACCTCAGACTTCTTTAAATTGATGTTCAAGCCCACCTGCTGGCTAAATTTATTAAGTCTATCCGTTTTTTCCTGGATGTGTTGATGTGAATGTGCCAGCAGTGCAATGTCATCTGCATATTCCAGATCTTCCAATGTTGAAAATGTAGTCCATCTTATTCCTCTTGGACTGCCCTCTGTTGTCTGGCGCATCACCCAGTCTATGACTGTTAAAAATAGAGTGGTTGATAAGGGGCATCCCTGTCATACTCCTGTCTTCACCTCGAAGGTTAGGTTGCTCTGCCCAACACTACACGTAAAGTTGGCATAGAGGCTTTTTATGATTGACACTATGCAGCTTGGAATTCCATAAGCCCTCAGTATTTTCCATAAACTGTCCCTATGTATGCTGTCAAAAGCCTTTTCAAAATCAACAAAATTTATGTAAAGCTGTCTTTGCCATTCTGAGCACTGCTCTATAATGTTCCTGAGAGTGAATATATGGTCTACACATCTTCTGTTCTTTCTAAATCCTGCTTGTTCTTTCCTCAGTTTGTAGTCTACTGCCTTTGAAATTCTCTGTATAATTATCCTGCCTAGTATTTTGCTGGGAACTGAGAGAAGAGTGATTCCTCTCCAATTATTGCAGTCTGAAAGATCTCCCTTCTTGGGCAATTTGACAATTATTCTTTTGTTCCACTCTGATGGTGTTGTCCCCGTTTTCCACACTTGTGCAAATAGTGGTTCTAATAGTTCTGCTGCTAGCTCAGGGTCTGTCTTAAATAGCTCTGCATTTAAGTTATCATGGCCCGAAGCTTTACCGTTCTTTAACCCTTTGATTGCTGTGATGATTTCTTCTTTTCGTGGAATGTCTGTATTTACATCTAGATCGTTTTCAGCCTCAGGAACATTCAATTGTGTCTCTGGTATTTCCTTGTTCAGAGTTTCTCTGAAGTGCTCTGCCCATCTTGTTTCCTGTCCCTCTGCTGTCTTGATGAGATTTCCTTGCTTATCTCTTACTAATGTAATATTGTTTGCACCTTGTTTTCCGCTGATGAATTTAGTTATTTTGTATACTGTGCTTTGTTCATTTCTCAGTGCTGCCTCTTCTGCCTGTTTTGCAAGATCGTCTAGGAAATTCCTTTTGTTGGCTCGGGTTTGGCGTTTAACTTCCCTGTCCAGTTGACTGTACTGTTCGCTATATAGTTGCTTTAACCTGGGGGACTTCGCTTCTGTTTTCTTTCTTTTTATTTCCTTTCTCATCTTTATGGTGTTTAGTGTTTCTGGTGTTATCCAGTCTTGCTTCTTCCTTTCCTCGAATCCTAAGCATGATTTGCTACTTTCCTTATATATTGTTGAAATGGTGTTGAAATTCTGGTCTATATCATCAGTCAATGTCTTTTCCTGGCTTTTGGCATGTCTGTCTGTTACAGAACGATAATGCCTTGGATGATCCAGAAGGCTAAGGCTGTTGGAATTAGGCGGCATCGAATGTAAGACTAACAGGGATAGAGTTATGCAAGAACACGACAAACATTTATACAACCTGCGCGCTATAGAAACAATCAGTGTTCATACCACTGGACTTTAAGTGATGAAGACTTATGGGATTTCCTGGAGTGCAGTGATCTTGATTATGAACTACACCAACAATAAAACCCTTACTCTATTAGAGTTATTTATTCCTTAGTTTATATTGTTTTAGTTATGTAATTGGCTTGGTCAATGCCGGTCAAAAGATTGGGAATTGCATACAAAATTCCAGTTCTCTACAATGAGAGGAACATAGAGATTCTTAAAGCCATTATTCTGAACTTGACAAATATACATTCGGTATTGATCGTCAATAAAAGTGGTTAAGGGGTCGTTCACATATAACGTCACGAAGTGAAAAAAGGGGGAGGGGTAAAAATGTGTGACGATGCCTCCATCTGGGGTTTGGAAAAAAATGGGACGTCATACAAAAATAAAAGAGTCATACTCGATTCTTACATCAATTATATTTATACTTGTATCCACAATAGTTAACTTGTATCCACATTTGTTAACTTTTATCCACAATAGTTAATTTGTATCCACATTTGTTAACTTGTATCCGCATTTGTTAACTTTTATCTTTAATAGTTAACTTTTTGCTGTAATAGATAACAACTCCCTAGTTGACGACCTACATCCCCTACATATTTAATTCTCAAAGGGGTGCCGTTGAGCTATCAGTCACAGACTTTTTCCCACCAAAGTTGCAGTCTGGAAATTATATAAAAGTCGTGCGCTTCTGTCCTTTGCACTAAACTGTACGATACTCAGTGTAGCGTGCGTCTTTTTTCCCCAAATAGTTGCAGCTATATTTTAAATTATAAATATAAAAAAAATAGTAAAATGTCAAAAATCTTCATAATATTACTTTTTTTTTGGCCGTTTGATTATTTCCATTTGACAGGGAAGAAGATAAATAACATCCTTTAAAAAAAAAAAAGTCAATAATTTTTTTTTCAAAACTTTACAAACGGTTGGTAAATTAACTTCATTCAGAATCACTACATAAGTACACCAGTCTTCTAAATGTGCTCCAGATGCTGAAAGGTTAAGCGTTAGGTTTAGTTCTGTCTCCGTCATTAGTTAGACGGGTTTATTAGTTAAAATTATAATCTCAACTGAAATATCGTATAGCTGTTATAGCCTTTAGGTTTAAATTCTTTTTAATTATATTTTTTTTTTAAATAATATAAAACACACGTTAGAAAACAAAATGCAGACTAAATAGATTTTGCTGTTTAAAATTAGATTAAAATAATATTAACCGGTTATCACCATCGCGACAACTGTCTGTTGAGATCGAAGAAATGTATCGAGATTAAAAGATGTCACGTCCAACACAAAACTGAGAATCAATTTAAATGTCAAGTCAGTTCTATTGTATGGCTCTGTCAAGTCAGTTCTATTGTATGGCTCTGTTAAGTCAGTTCTATTGTATGGCTCTGTCAAGTCAGTTCTATTGTATGGCTCTGTCAAGTCAGTTCTGTTGTATGGATCTGTCAAGCCAGTTCTATTGTATGGCTCTGTCAAGTCAGTTCTATTGTATGGCTCTGTCAAGTCAGTTCTATTGTATGGATCTGTCAAGTCAGTTCTATTGTATGGATCTGTCAAGTCAGTTCTATTGTATGGATCTGTCAAGTCAGTTCTATTGTATGGATCTGTCAAGTCAGTTCTGTTGTATGGATCTGTCAAGTCAGTTCTATTGTATGGATCTGTCAAGTCAGTTCTGTTGTATGGCTCTGTCAAGTCAGTTCTATTGTATGGCTCTGTCAAGTCAGTTCTATTGTATGGATCTGTCAAGTCAGTTCTATTGTATGGATCTGTCAAGTCAGTTCTGTTGTATGGATCTGTCAAGTCAGTTCTATTGTATGGCTCTGTCAAGTCAGTTCTGTTGTATGGCTCTGTCAAGTCAGTTCTATTGTATGGCTCTGTCAAGTCAGTTCTGTTGTATGGCTCTGTCAAGTCAGTTCTATTGTATGGCTCTGTCAAGTCAGTTCTATTGTATGGATCTGTCAAGTCAGTTCTATTGTATGGATCTGTCAAGTCAGTTCTAATGTATGGCTCTGTCAAGTCAGTTCTGTTGTATGGATCTGTCAAGTCAGTTCTATTGTATGGATCTGTCAAGTCAGTTCTATTGTATGGATCTGTCAAGTCAGTTCTATTGTATGGCTCTGTCAAGTCAGTTCTATTGTATGGCTCTGTCAAGTCAGTTCTATTGTATGGCTCTGTCAAGTCAGTTCTGTTGTATGGATCTGTCAAGTCAGTTCTGTTGTATGGCGCTGTCAAGTCAGTTCTATTGTATGGCTCTGTCAAGTCAGTTCTGTTGTATGGATCTGTCAAGTCAGTTCTGTTGTATGGCTCTGTCAAGTCAGTTCTATTGTATGGCTCTGTCAAGTCAGTTCTGTTGTATGGCTCTGTCAAGTCAGTTCTGTTGTATGGCTCTGTCAAGTCAGTTCTGTTGTATGGCTCTGTCAAGTCAGTTCTATTGTATGGCTCTGTCAAGTCAGTTCTATTGTATGGCTCTGTCAAGTCAGTTCTGTTGTATGGCTCTGTCAAGTCAGTTCTGTTGTATGGCTCTGTCAAGTCAGTTCTGTTGTATGGCTCTGTCAAGTCAGTTCTATTGTACGGCTCTGTCAAGTCAGTTCTATTGTATGGCTCTGTCAAGTCAGTTCTGTTGTATGGCTCTGTCAAGTCAGTTCTGTTGTATGGCTTTGTCAAGTCAGTTCTGTTGTATGACTCTGTCAAGTCAGTTCTATTGTATGGATCTGTCAAGTCAGTTCTATTGTATGGATCTGTCAAGTCAGTTCTGTTGTATCGATCTGTCAAGTCAGTTCTGTTGTATGGCTCTGTCAAGTCAGTTCTATTGTATGGCTCTGTCAAGTCAGTTCTGTTGTATGGCTCTGTCAAGTCAGTTCTGTTGTATGGCTCTGTCAAGTCAGTTCTGTTGTATGGCTCTGTCAAGTCAGTTCTGTTGTATGGCTCTGTCAAGTCAGTTCTATTGTATGGATCTGTCAAGTCAGTTCTATTGTATGGATCTGTCAAGTCAGTTCTATTGTATGGCTCTGTCAAGTCAGTTCTATTGTATGGCTCTGTCAAGTCAGTTCTATTGTATGGCTCTGTCAAGTCCGTTCTGTTGTATGGATCTGTCAAGTCAGTTCTGTTGTATGGCTCTGTCAAGTCAGTTCTGTTGTATGGCTCAGTCAAGTCAGTTCTGTTGTATGGCTCTGTCAAGTCAGTTCTGTTGTATGGCTCTGTCAAGTCAGTTCTATTGTATGGCTCTGTCAAGTCAGTTCTATTGTATGGATCTGTCAAGTCAGTTCTATTGTATGGGTTTGTCAAGTCAGTTCTATTGTATGGCTCTGTCAAGTCAGTTCTGTTGTATGGCTCTGTCAAGTCAGTTCTGTTGTATGGCTCTGTCAAGTCAGTTCTGTTGTATGGCTCTGTCAAGTCAGTTCTATTGTATGGATCTGTCAAGTCAGTTCTATTGTATGGATCTGTCAAGTCAGTTCTATTGTATGGCTCTGTCAAGTCAGTTCTATTGTATGGCTCTGTCAAGTCAGTTCTATTGTATGGATCTGTCAAGTCAGTTCTATTGTATGGCTCTGTCAAGTCAGTTCTACTGTATGGATCTGTCAAGTCAGTTCTATTGTATGGATCTGTCAAGTCAGTTCTATTGTATGGCTCTGTCAAGTCAGTTCTATTGTATGGCTCTGTCAAGTCAGTTCTATTGTATGGCTCTGTCAAGTCAGTTCTGTTGTATGGATCTGTCAAGTCAGTTCTGTTGTATGGCTCTGTCAAGTCAGTTCTATTGTATGGCTCAGTCAAGTCAGTTCTGTTGTATGGCTCTGTCAAGTCAGTTCTGTTGTATGGCTCTGTCAAGTCAGTTCTATTGTATGGATCTGTCAAGTCAGTTCTATTGTATGGATCTGTCAAGTCAGTTCTATTGTATGGCTCTGTCAAGTCAGTTCTATTGTATGGCACTGTCAAGTCAGTTCTGTTGTATGGCTCTGTCAAGTCAGTTCTGTTGTATGGCTCTGTCAAGTCAGTTCTGTTGTATGGCTCTGTCAAGTCAGTTCTATTGTATGGATCTGTCAAGTCAGTTCTATCGTATGGATCTGTCAAGTCAGTTCTATTGTATGGCTCTGTCAAGTCAGTTCTGTTGTATGGCTCTGTCAAGTCAGTTCTATTGTATGGCTCTGTCAAGTCAGTTCTGTTGTATGGCTCTGTCAAGTCAGTTCTGTTGTATGGCTCTGTCAAGTCAGTTCTGTTGTATGGCTCTGTCAAGTCAGTTCTATTGTATGGATCTGTCAAGTCAGTTCTATTGTATGGATCTGTCAAGTCAGTTCTATTGTATGGATCTGTCAAGTCAGTTCTATTGTATGGATCTGTCAAGTCAGTTCTATTGTATGGATCTGTCAAGTCAGTTCTATTGTATGGATCTGAACATGATGAACAACAAAAACAACAACAAAAAAGCGTCACGTGTTCACACGTGGGTAATAAACAGGTAGTCTCATAGCAGATACTGCTGTAGGGGGACTGAAGTGTTAGAGACTTCAACACTATGTTAAGTTTCGAGAGGTGAAGTTACCACTTCCCTTCCTCCCTGCCTTTGCCTTTGCTGACCCAAGAATAGAGCCAGGTATCCATTTACAGCTGATAGACTGTAGTGTGACACTACCTTGTGTCCAACCCGCTACCTTTGCAACGAGAGGCCTGCACTCTAAGCACAATCGCTCTAATAATAGGGAGCTTGCCTAAAATAGAAGGATTGTAGTTGTAGCTTATGACAAGATCATTAATGTGGAACTGATGACACGAGCCAGGCAAGTGCCAGAAAAATCAGACAAGAGAAGATTTCGCTGATGATGGAAAGGACACAACACTGAGCACACCTGCTGATAGATTTACCAGGCAGTCCTTGTTCTGGAATACACAAGGTAAGAGAGGCAGAGGACACCAGGGAATACATGGAGACGTTAACTGATGACAGACGTGAAGGGGATGAAGAAGATATCCTTAGGGTGTTGAAAGTTGATGATGATGATGATGACTAGGTAACTAATTTACATTCGATGACGTTGTTGCTTTTCATTAGTACCACAACAAATTTAGAAAAAAACAATAAGAAATTTGTGACGTCGTATGTGGACGACACCTAAATACAAAGCTTACCTTACGAAGTTACGATCAGGGGACGACACCTAAATACAAAGCTTACCTTACGAAGTTACGATCAGGGGACGACACCTAAATACAAAGCTTACCTTACGAAGTTACGATCAGGGGACGACACCTAAATACAAAGCTTACCTTACGAAGTTACGATCAGGGGACGACACCTAAATACAAAGCTTACCTTACGAAGTTACGATCAGGTTTTTTATTTTAACGTAAGGACCATCTTCATTGTACACGGACAACTCTATCAGTGCTCCGATCTCCTCCCTTAGATCACACAAGGATGATCTCACTCAGCACAGTGTACAAACTCTATAGCACTGGCAAAGATCCCAATTTTGTTGTTGTCTGTTTAAAATACAATTTTGCCTCGTTTTGGAGAGGCGCGTCCCGTTCAACCTAGCCGGTTATATTAGGGCGCATGTCCAAATATAAAAGTCCTTTAGGTCTGGAGAATTGATCCTAATGTGTATGTACACACAGTCTATAAATATTTGTATGGCGTGCAGTATTTCCTAATATGTAAATTTTGCCAGGGCAGCCTACTCTTTATGGTATTCAACTGCCAAGGAATTTTTAACGTGCGCAACTTTTACATGGGGTGGGGGGCGGGGGGGCTGTGGGGGGATGGGGGGGGGGGGGTCTGGGGGGGGCGGGTGGTTGCCAAGGTGGTGGGGGGGTTAGGAGTTTTACATGGGGGGGGGGGGGGGGGAACAGGGGGGGGGGGAGAGACTTCATCATGACCAGTGATTCTACAAAAATTGTCCTTAAATTATGTTCCCCCAACTGAGAATCGAACCCGATACCTCTAGAATTCAAGGCGAACCTCTTAGCCACTCCGACCCCACAAATGAGGTCAACCTAATTCAGATCCTAGATCAGAGAACTACGATGGAGTTGTCCGTGTGCAACCAAGATGATCCTTACGAACCAAACGAAACCAATCCCATTGTTACCCATTTTGGTTTCTTTTAGAGATTCAAAATTCTACTCAACCTGACCACACGTGGCCGTTTCCGGTTATACTGTAATTGAAGTATTTTCTTTTCTTCACATTCTACCCCATACTGTAATGAAGAGTGCATATACAACACTTGATGATTCATGTTTAATTTGTGATACTTGTTTGGATGTTAGTATCTGTCTCATGTTGATGTCTGTAGCTTTGGCTTTTTCTACTTTCTTTCTGATTTCTGTTTGACATCTTCCATATGCTGCTTCATGCATTCAAGTTATGAGAAATTCTTGGAAAACAGTGCAGACAACTCTAGAAACCGATGGATATTTCCACAGGGAGATAACAATGAAATAGTCCCAAACTTAACCAAGGGAAGTAAAGATTTTAATCTAATTGGAACTAGTTCTCGCTATGAAAGTAGCCTCCCTTGTTTGCAACTATAATTTTATCACGCATAAAGTAGCTAACTCTTACAGAAGGCCATCTGCTTGTTTGTAATGCCAGTTATATAATCAAGATGGTTGATGATCAACGTGTTGCTGATATACGGATCATACCTGCTAATAACAGAGGCATTAAAATCGCACTGACGAAAATAATGCAATGATAAACTTTATAAAAGCCAAATGAAAATTCTTGTAATTTATGTGGTTCTCTGTTTCCACGAGTTTTATTAACGCGAATTCGAAAATACCCGCACTAATTTTTGGGCATTTTTGTTTTATTTACGCGATAAACTCGAAGTTACGCGACCCAATATTTATAGACTACTTACAGTATTTTATCTGCGCGCCAACGAGAGCAAAATGATGACGTCATCCACATGACGTTGATTCTCGCGTTTTCAGTCTTGCTGTAAATACCCCCAACTAAGTGCTCTGTGTTTCGTCTTTGTGCTATAGTGCGTTTCAAAAAGGTCGGTCGACGATTGACTTCAAATATCTCCATATTCCTTGCACTGATAAACATGATTTCTTGCAAGTAGTCTTATATTTTCAATGTCCCAAAGGTTTTATAAAATTAAATGTTGTAGGTAGTGTGCTTTTCTTGCAACGGCTAATTCCTTTGATCTTTTTTAACGAAGTAATTCTTTTGTCCTGGAAGAAAATAATTTACCGTAAATGAAGGAAGTTGCATATTTTCGGCATAGGCGTCTATACAATTCGAATGTTAGAGGGGTTTGTTAACTGATTACTACGTGAGGTCCTTTTTTATTTCTTCGAAATATTTGAGAGAAAAATAACGCCTATTCGATGTAAACGTTCCTTTTTATACTAAAAAGTGAATGGATGCATGAAGAGGTGAAAGTACTGTGTATGTTAAGTATAAAAGTGAAATCGCGGAGATAAAAAGGAAATCTTCTTCTTCTTCTTCCTCGTTCGCCTTCAGACTTCCACATTTATGACTCTAATAAAGGCAGCAGTCAACTCAAGGTTCCCGACATCTCCAAACAATTTTTCGTTGACAGAAGTAGGTTGTTGCCATATGCTACCCCGTTCATTACTGTAGGTTGGGCAGTACTGCAGCAGGTGTTCGACTGTCATCGGGCTGGTACCACAGGTGCAGAGATCTGTTGCACCAATTTTGTATTTGTGGTTCAGATGGTATCTCAATCTGTTGTGCCCAGTGCGCAGTCGAAAAATGATGACCTGTTCTTTTCTGGATAGTTGATGATATGCGTCATTTTTCAAATGTCCCGGGTGCTCTCTTTCCCATTTGGACTTGAATGTAGCCTTTATAGTGGTCTTTGCCGTTGCGTAAGTTGTCTCTATATCATTTTGCTGTAAGGCACCTCCTTCTTTAGCAAGTCTATCTGCCTCTTCATTTCCTGGTATGTTGCAATGGGCTGGTATCCACTGGATAGTGCACTTCTTGAAGCATTCGGCCAGTCTTTCAAGGGAGATTATCAGATCTTTCAATCCTTTAGTTTGGTGGCTCTTCAGCGCTGATATTATTGAGAGGGCATCTGAAAAGATTACTATCTGTTTTTCTGCCTGTGCTTTGCATTCAATAAGAGTTTCAGCTGCCTGTTTCAGGGCTTCTGCTTCAGCACAGAAGTTGTTGCAGTATTTTCCAGTGGCAATTGCCATAGAGTGAATTCTATTCTTTAATTTTATGAGGATGCCGGCACCCCCATTTTCAACTGCATTTGTTGCCGAACCATCAGTATATGCATGTGTCCAAAGCTTCGCTGGAAATCTTTGGTCAATATACTTGGTTGCTATACACTTTCTTTGTGTTTCTGTCTGTGTTCCCTTACCTTCAATGCCTGGAATATCAGATTTTAACTCAGGAAAGCATCTTATTTTCCACAGTGGGATAGTTGAGCTTGTTGGGATTTTCTTTGCAACTGAGCTAGCTAGTATGGTATTATTGTTAATTTTTTCTTTTGCTTGGGCGACAAAGTTAGTTCGCTTGAGCCTGCCTCTTCCTAGCCTATTCATTCTTTGGTACATGGGGTGTCCTTCGAGCCTCTTAAATTTTTTCAGCTTGTTTTAAGACTCTGCTGTCACGTCTATCCTCCATTGACTGTAGCCCTGTGATGTTTTCCATATGGTTGATTTGTGTAGACTTTAGGGCCCCTGTTATAATACGTGCTGCTTGGTTTTGGAGTCTGTTTACTCTGTCAAAATTTGACTTTGCTGCCGTCGACCAAGCTGTTAGGAACTAACAATGAATGGATCATCAAATCATAATAAAAGGAAATGAATTGGTTTACATATACACATAGATGGAGGAGAAAACATATAAAACATATAAGGTATTTACACACTTATTCCGAGTCAGACGAGTCTAACATATTGATGACTATTCTCGGCTGAACGAACGACAGTCCATCTTTTTTCCTATAGTCATTTTCTTCTTTTAAGATATGATCTTCACATTTACACCAATAATCTTTGTCTATCTGCGAGAGGGCGGCATATGTTAGTTCTTTCATATTGCATAGTTTGAAAGTTTTATTTTCAGCTGCCACCTGTCCTTTAACTTTTGCCCAAACGAGTTCAATTGGGTTTAAATGTGAATGATAAGGTGGCAGTCTCAAACACGTATGACCATGAAGTTGAATCAACTTGTCTATATGGAAGATCTTGGTCTTTTGTGATTTCTTAACAAGGGACAGTAATTCAGGTTTCAGAAACCCCTCGTTAAATGGAATGTCTTCTTTTTTTGAGCCAAATCTTTATAGCATCTTTTGTACTCGAAGATGTCGGGATTTTGTCTTCTTCTGCCACAGCGTTGTAGTATGATGCGTTGTCCATTATCAGACAGGATGGTCTGTCTAGGGACGGAAGAAGAGTATTTTCAATCCACTCTTTAAATATGTTACCGTTCATCTCGGTATGATAGTCCCGGTTGTCCGTATAATTGGAAGTGAAAATAAGTTCAGCATTTTTTACTAGCCCATTATGTCTGCTGCCTGCATGTGCCATTATCAGACGTTGTCCTTTTCCACTGGGTACACATCTTTTAATCGTTCCATCTGATAACTGCCATTCCTTTTCCCTTGTGTGGTGAGCATTGATCCAAGTTTCATCCACATACACAATATCATAATCTTTATTACGCATTTCCCGTACTTCACGTAAATATTTAATTCTCATAGATCCTAAGTGCGGCTTCTCGCAGATGACGTTTCTTCCACTAGCGTACTTCCTAAACGTAAAGCCAATGCTTCTAACAGTTCTCCATAATGTTGATTTCGACACATCAATGTCATTGTGTGTTCTCGGCCGAATTTTCAGTTTTCTTAGTGTCACAGTTTCTATGGAATTAAACATTCTACAAATCTCTCTTCTAATCACACCCCTGTCAAAACTATCTACTACTTCCTTTCTTCCTTGCGTCCTGGTATTGATTGAACTGAGAATTCCATTAGATTTGAGTAATTGATAAAATGAGCGTTTACTTAAACCCAAAGCGTGAATAGTTCTCTTTTCAGGATTTGAGAGACTCCGATACAGTTTACCACGCTTAGCTTTTCTGCAGAAATATTTATACATCTTCACTGCCATTGTATGTAGTGTAATGTGGTAAAGTGGGATGTTATAAATATTTATAGGGGACTTAGTGTACTGACTGAGATCAGCTGTGAAGGTATCTGTATCTAATAAGTGTGGTGTATTACAGATGACCTTACTTTGCTACCACATTTATACCTCAGTCAGACTTATTCTGGAATATTGTGATGACTACGTTGAATGTCTAGGGTTATGATAATGCTGAAGTGTATGTTCACAACAACCAACAGACAGATAAACAATTTAATTTAATCCACAACACTTTACAACACTGTGACACTCACATACATATAACACTCTATAAGACTATCTTAATAAGTCAAGGGTAACTTTTAAAAATATGTATTAATTCCTTTCAATAATAGATATCCTGATTCAACTACAAAGTGAACCAGGAATCACAATCAAATGTAATCACAAGTTGTATGTACACAATTTATAGATAGGATCTTTGTATTGACATATATTATTATTGCAATATGTATGTAAGTTGTGATGTAGGACTATGAGGTAATACTGGCTTTTCAAGTTAAGTTGTTGTTTGTCATCATGACTTCAAGTGTTTGTTTCTGGTGGAAATAATATTGGTAAGGTTCACAGTTTCTTTTGATTTGAAACAAATAAATGTCCCTCTTGAATTAAGGTAAAGTCACTTTTAGATGGGGGGTATACACAAGATTGAGCTGCTCTGGCCACGAACTCTTAACTTCTGTGTGGGCGGCCGGAAACAGTCTCCACTGCTCGCCTGCTTCACCGTGTTCTTGAGAAACCACACTGGTCGATATATTGACCAAGGAGTATGCTACCAGCCTCTGGATTCAGCAAAACTCAGACCAGGTGCTGCTTCAATACGTTAGTACCACGGTCCCACAATTCAAGGAAATATTAAACAAATACGTTGACTGGCGATGAGTTATGGCACAATTCCGATCTGCCTCTGTCCTAGGCTTTCATTAGCAAAATATGAACTGGATCTCAACGCACTTGCTTCTACACAGTTTAATTTCAAAAAGTGGCACTGAACCGACGCTCCTAATTGACTATATCAACTGGTCTAGCCAATGAGACCATGTTTACAAAAGCTTTTGAAAAAAATTACCCTTCCTACGTTTCCCTTAACAACCAAAAATAGTATTTGCAGTCGACTAATCATGTTTCGCCTTACATATAATTCTAACCAATCAAATCGGATTTAACGTAGTGGCCTCATTCCCCTAAAGCAGTCTCCAAACATGAGCAAATATGATCTGGTGCTGTCAGACAACACCCCTATAATATTTTGGCTATAATTTGTTAATTACTAGACTATGTGCATAACACTTAACATATTCTTTGTCAGCAAGTCCTAAGGCACCCAAATATATATATTTAATGGGGCTAAGTGGCTCCGTTCAAAATATGTATTCTAGTGTCGTGTGAAATTCTAATCCACATATATAAATTAAAAAGTAAATGTAAAGCCTAACAAATAACTTCAATAAAAGGAAAGAAGAATGGTAAAGAATAGTGCTGTCACAATGACTGTACTCGAAATCCCCCTTGTTTTCTAATTCGTCTGCAAATTATAACGTTCCACGTTGATAGTAAAAGCCTACTGCAGCATACACGCGTTTCCACAACTCAATAAAACGTGTACTGCCTTTCCAAGAAAAACCTTGAGATACGCAAGCTGACCTATATTTAATATTCCATTCATGTCATTTTATACACTAAGTTACCATAAACGAAAGACAGATGGAATTAGAATAGAGAGAAGGGAGGGCTGAAAGCCGGGACGCATACAACACTAAACACGCGTCTCGCTATACAATTAAAGTCATCACGCGTGTAAGGCCACAAGCACTAGCTTTTTTCAAATCGACAGTGATAAAAAACACTACCCATACGAGAGTTAGGTTTTAAAAAACTTACAAAACGCTTATTAGGAAACATGACATTATACAGTTTTATGTCTGAAAACATGACAGTACACCAGACACCATAAAGTTTGGAAGTGAGGAGGTGGCAACAGCACGACTATCCTAGAAGAAAATGCATATTTTGAACGCAGCCCCTTAGCCCCATTAAATTTATATATTTGGGTTCCTTAGGACTTGCTGACAAAGAATATGTTAAACGTTACGCAAATAGTCTAGGAATTAACAAATTATAGCCAAAAGAAATAGTGAGGGTGTCAGACAACCCCAAAATCAGAATCGCTCAGTGGCAGATTTTAAAACCACCATTGTACGGGAAATAGGTCCCCATGTGAAATCCTATTTGATTGGCGGAAATTAAATGTAAGGCTAAACACGATTAGTCGGGCTACAAATACTATCTTTTGTTGTAGGGGAGACGGAAGGAAGGGTACTTTTTTCAAACGCTTGTGTAAACATGGCTCGATTGGTTAGACCCGCCAATATAGTCAATTAGGAGCGTCAGGTCAGCACCACATTTTCAAATAACCTTACTAAAGAACCAGTGCATTGAGCGCCAGTGCATATTTTTCTAAATAAAAGCCTGGGACATCGGCAGATCGAAATTGTGCTATATTCATTGCCAGTCAACGTAACTGTGTATTATTCCATGAATTGTGGTAAGCTTGAGATATTCAATATCTTTTTAATGAAAATTGAATGTAAATTGATAATTTATGTCTGTATATGTGTGTGGTTCAGTAGCGAACATGAGGCAAAGCCTATATAGTGCTCCAACCTGTACAGAAGGTGTCGGAGGAAAGTAAAACTACATGGAATTGCCAAACTGTACACTGACACCTATCTTATTGACTAGAAAGAAATAATGCTGGAATTGCAGAGGCGTAGTAACCATTAGGGAGGAGTATACTGGTGTAAATTATTTCAGATGAAGCTGACAGTTGGCCTACCGCTCTGAACTCAGTGTTTGTCATGTATTGTGTTCAGTCTGGAAATAGATTGTAAATTAGTTATGAAGTAGGAGGTACAACCTTCTTGTTTCAGGGACTGTGGTCCTAAAGTTATTGAGCAGCACCTGGTCTGAGCTTTGCTGAATCTGGAGGCTGACAGCATACTCCTGGGTCCAGATAGCGACTAGTGAGGTGTCTCCATAACACAGGGGAGCAATCGAGCAGAGGAGTCTTTTCCTGCCGCCATCACGAAAGTTAAGCCTCTGTGGCCAGTGGAGCTCAACATTATGTGCCCCCTCAAAAATTGACATTTTAGTAAAAAAGAGGGACAATACCTTGTTTAAATTGACAGGAACTGTGAACTTTTCCCCCATACTATTTCCCAGATAAACAAACACTTGAAGTCATGATGACAAATAACAACATAGCTTGAAAAACAAAACCAGTATTACCTCATAGTACTACTACACAACTGACACACATAGGATAATATTAATAAAATATGTCACTACAAGATTCATATTTATAAATTCTGTACATATAAATTGTGAGTACAATTGATTGTGATTCCTGGTTCACTTTGTAGTTGAATCAGGATATATATATAGTAGTGAAAGTAATTAATACATAAATATTTGAAACTTTACCAGTGACTCATTTAAGATAGTCTTATAGAGTGTTAAATGTGTGTGAGTGTCACAGTGTTGTCAAGTGTGGTGGAATAAATTTAAATTGTTTATCTGTCTGCTGTTGTTGTGACTTACACTTCATCATTTCATAACCCTAGACATTTAACGTAGTCATCACAATATTCCAGAATAATTCTGACTGAGGTATAATGTGGTAGCAAGTAAGGTTATCTGTAAAACACTACACCTATTAGATACAGATACCTTCACAGCTGATCTCAGTCAGTACACTAAGTCCCCTATAAATATTTATAACATCCCACTTTACCACATATATAGGGGTCTCGCTCCCAGGATTTTGAATCTTTCCCTATTAAAAATATTGGGGGTAATTCACTTCAGGGAATAATAGAAATTAAAAAAGTATCCTTGGGTGAAAATAAATAACGTTGAGCTCTCAGTGCCTGTGGTGTCTTTGGATAAGTAATATCAGATTGTATTGCTTAGTTTGACATTATATAAATTTACCTGTTAGAAAATGGCGGACCTGGCCAAATTTCGATCTGCTGCTGTACAGACTGCGAAAGAGTTAGGAATGGACGGGCAAATTATGATTGCTTATGTCACTGCAGAATGTGACAAATATATTGAACGGGAAGAAAGAAGATTAGAAAAAGAGGCCGAAAGAAAGTTAGAGGCTGAGACTAAGAGGTTGCAGATTGAGGCTGAGGCTAAGAGGTTGCAGATTGAGGCTGACAAAGATGCTAAAGCATTGGAAGCCGAGAAAAGAAGACAGGCTGCAGAAAGAGAAGAAAAGAGATTAGCTGCAGAAAGGGAAGCAGAAAAGGAGGAGAAGAGATTACAAAGGGAGCACGAGTTACGACTAAGGGAGTTTGAGTTTCAAGGCCATGCTCCTGAAAATGGTGCCAGTCCCTTTACCTCTGATGACACTGCTAGCCAGGGAGCCTCAACCTCAGCTATGAATTTTCATTTAGATCATTTTGTTGAGAAAGACGATGATATTGAGAGCTATCTAAATAGATATGAACTATTAGCTACCACATATGGGATAGAGAGAGAAAGGTGGAGCTTAAAGTTATCTCAAGGGCTTCGTGGGGCAGCTTATGAAGTTTTTGCCAAAATGAACAGAGGTGATCAGGAAAATTATGACATGCTAAAGCAGGCTCTTTTGTTAAGATATGAAAAGAACGCAGAATTTTATAGAAAAAAATTTAGGAATGCTAAACTACTGTCAGGTGAAACCTATCACCAGTTCTCTGCACGGTTAGAGACATACTTGGAGAAATGGACTTCTGTGGGGAAAACCCAAGATCTTAAGGAAATGGTCCTTTTAGAACAATTAAGAGAGTCCATGGCTCCAGACCTGAGAAAGTTTCTCATGGAACAAGGCGCAGAGAGGCTGGGTGAGTTGCTAAATGTTGCAGAAAGGTATCAAGCGGCTCAGGCAGAGGTATCAGGTAACAAAAAGAAACAGGTGGAAAATTTTAAGGCACCACAGAACTTTAATAAATTTGATCCTAGAGATCAAAACAAAGGTAAGCATCAATTTGATAGGCCACGGTATGACAATAAAAATAAAACCCCACAATTCGATGAAAGGAAATATGATGAAAGAAAATCTTTCAACCAAGGGAAAAGGTGGTGTAAAAATTGAAAGATGAACAATCATGACACTGACCGTTGCAGAAGGAACCCTATAGTTATGGCCACCCTTCAGGTCAGGTCGACCTCAAGAACGGAGGAGGATATTATGTTAGATACCACTCCAGAAGAGATGAGGAAGGCACAGGCTGGGGATAAGACCCTCAAGCCTTGTTTCAGGAAATTGTCAACTTGTCATACAACTCCAGGCAAGGGAGATTTTTACATGAAAAACAAGTTGATGTATAGGAAGACTGGAGCTAGATCCAAAGGTCAAGGACAGCTGGTACTTCCTAAAAGATATAGGGCAGAATCAATAAGGAGCCTACATGTGAAACCAGATGGGGACCATGAGAAAATAGGTACCATCATCCAAAAGGTGGCTCACAATTATTATTGGCCCAAGGCAAGATGGGACATTGAGAATTTTGTAGAAAGGTGTAGCATAGCACATGAGGGAACACCCACAAGTGGGAACATTGATCAGGACCTGGACACGCCACGGGGCAACCGTAGGCCTGACAATAGAAAGAAAAATAAATTTGATAAAGTGGACCAAATGGAATGGGAAGCCCCTTTTCACGGACAAGCTTCAATTAACTGTTTTACAATGGCCACTATGCGGAGAGTGCAAAAAGATGTCTTACCCCAGGATAAGCCGAAAATCCCTCAATCGGACTTAAACAAACTGGAGGAAGAAGATGTAGAGAGGAAATCTCTCATCAAGAATTCTAAGTGGGGAGACAGCCCCAAGAGAAAAATTGGTAGCGGTCGTTTTGTGCATGATAATTCTGGGAAGAAAAATCATCACAATAGCGCTTCGAGTGGAAGAGACCATACTGGTGCATGGACAAATAGGTCCACAAAATTAAAGGTCCATATGTAACGCTGTTAAGAACGTGGACTGATGAAAAGGCAGAGGAAAATATTACATCCTCATACCAATATGTGAATGAGCTGACCACTCGTTTAAAAACTGGCTGGAAACTTGCCAATGAAAATTTAAGACAAGCCAGGAAGAGACATGCTGCCTATTATAACCGGAAAGCTAAAGACAGAGATTTGGCTGTGGGAGAGAAGGTACTGCTTCTTCTACCCGGTAGCCAGAATAAGTTACAAATTGGATGGCAAGGTCCATATACAGTTCTAGAGAAGGTGTCTAGAACCAATTATAAGATAGATAAGAAGGGGAAAGAAAAAATCTATCATGTGAATCTCCTGAAGAAATATTTGGAAAGAGAACATCAGGAAGAGACACACTTGTTGACCTTGTCCATTGCCATGGAGATGAAAAAGGAACCACTTTCATCATTTGAATATCCATTACACCCCTGTGAGACAGCGGCACAGGTGAAAATCAGTACACATTTAACGAAAGAGCAAAAGAAGAGAGTACAACAGGTTCTAGATACTCATACAGAGGTGTTAACAGACCGACCAAGGCATACAAACCTATTGGAATATGATATGAAACTGATAGACCCCACACCTGTCTGTATGAAACCCTATTCGATTCCTTTTGCTAAGGAGAAAGCTTTGAAGGAAGAGATAGACTATTTGTTGAAGGAAGGAATTATTTCACACAGTGAATCTTCGTATAGTTCCGGTGTTGTACTTTTAAGGAAACCCTCTGGAGAACATAGACTCTGTATAGATTACAGGAGACTGAATGCTATTACAGAAGGACAGGTGGATCCATTGCCGGATACAAATCAGTTGTTTGCCAGGCTAAATAAAGCTAAATATTTCTCAAAAGTGGACCTGAGTAAAGGATATTATCAGATTCCAGTAAAGCCTGAGGTTAGAATATACCTAGCTTTTAGTACCTCAGAAGGACACTATGAGTTTAACAGATTGCCATTTGGATTGAAGAATGCACCTAGTGTCTTCTCTAGAATGATGAGAAAATTATTGGACCCTCTGAATAATCCATGTATCACAAATTTCATGGATGATATCCTTATAGCAACAGAAACATTTGAGGAACACATTGACTCTCTGAACATGCTGTTTAATCGACTTAGGGAAGCGAATTTAACAGCCCGACCAACCAAATGTTGCGTTGGATGTAAAGAATTGGAATTCTTGGGACACACAGTTTATCAGGGAAACATGACCCCTGACCCAAAGAATTTAGAGAAACTAAGGAAAGCCCCAAGACCACAAACCAAGAAAGACGTGAGATCCTTTGTCTCATTATGTGGTTTCTACCAAAAGTATATCAAAAACTTTAATTCCATATGTGCACCGTAACTGATTTGACACGTAAGGGAAATCCAGATCGAATTACATGGACACCCCAATGTGAAATGGCTTACCAAGAATTGAAGGAAAAGCTCACAAGTAAACCTATTTTGAAATTACCTGACTTAAGTCAAGAATTCATAGTAAGGACGGATGCCAGTAATATTGGGTTAGGTGCGACTCTGCTACAGAAATCAGATGCATTGGGTGGGGAATTAAGCCCAGTGGCATATGCTAGCAGAAAGTTGAATAAAGCTGAAACCAATTACTCAACTAGCGAAAAAGAATGTCTTGCAGTAATATGGGCGATAAAGAAATTCAATATTTTTCTGTATGGGAAGGCATTTAAGTTGCAAACGGATCACAAACCCTTGTCGTTTCTAGCGCAAGCTAGACATGAAAATTCTAGATTACTCCGTTGGTCATTACTGATGCAACCATATGAGTTTAGCATAGAGTATATAAGTGGAAAAACAAATCTGGGAGCGGATTTTTTAAGCCGCCATCCGTGTGATGAGAATCACCCTAAACCCCAGGAATAATAATAAATTTCTATATGTGCATATAGAATTATAGACTGACATATAACGTCTGTTTCAAGTGGGGAGAATTTGTCGTGTGAAATTCTAATCCACATATATAAATTAAAAAGTAAATGTAAAGCCTAACAAATAACTTCAATAAAAGGAAAGAAGAATGGTAAAGAACAGTGCTGTCACAATGACTGTACTCGAAATCCCCCTTGTTTTCTAATGTGGCAGAACCGGGGTATGCAGGGTTTTCAGTTTACTTTATAGAGAGTAGGTTTGATTAACTAGCCTTGACCGCTAGAGATATAGTTTCCTCTCCTTTGTAAGATTGGGTCACCAGGTTCGATTTTATTCTCTTAGGTGTTGATATAGCACATTTAATTGAGATGGATAGATTTCTTAGCTTAATCTCAAACTGTAGAAATTCACCTTTTCAACAGCGTTCTATTTCATGCAAATCTTTTAATATCTTTCAGCATGAAATCAAATTTCAACAAAAGTCTGGAATTCAGAACATTTTTACAATAAAAATAACAATAAAGTTCTAACATATCATCAGATGCTTTCATCGATGCAAAAATCCCTTTTGCATCTTTATCTCATAGGCCTACTCAATTGTCAAAATGGCGAACTTTTTCTTTCCACCGTGTTCCTTCCTTTAGGTTAACGTTTTATTTTTTAGGTTCGACGACATATTCTCATCCCTTCAGATTATTCCTTGATTTCTTTATCATCATAAGTATTCCTTGAGTTAAATATTTTCCAACACAAGGGTATTTTCTGCTCAGCATGGTTTGAGGTGTAAGACTAGTTTTGCAAATTGACGCAATCCTCGAACCTAGTTCTGCTGCAACTAGAGTTGGAAGCTCTCTTCAAAATATACGTTGAATGATAGTCACTACTTACGCAAGTAAGGAATATAAAACCACTCAATGTCCTGAAATACACATTTTATAATAAATGTTGAAGTTGATTTCCTCAAACTAAGGAATATGTAGAGCTGGACCAGACACGTCCTCTTCAGTTTCGCTCCTTCATTCTAACTGCTAGATGGCGTCGTTGTTCTATATTCCCCGGGGTAAATCTGAGCTATCCGACTGGTCAGGGGAAATCAACCAACTATTAGAAATGGCGTGTAGAAGCGACTCTGCCCTAAATATGTGACACTATAATTTATTATTTTCTGTTTCTCATAAAATATAAAATTATGGGGTGGTCTGTGCTTCCTCCGTCTTGTTAGAGTATAGTCTGTTTTCTGAATAAAGCACGGTATACACGGCTACATACAGATCCCGGGGCCCTGCAAATGTATCCCGTAGGGAGACATTTGTATACTATCAATATCCAAAACTATCCCAAAAATTTTTAGAAAAATGTTCTAAGTCGAAAAATGTTTTCAAAAAATTTAATTTAATTCCTATACTGGGGTCCTATGTCTATATGAGGTCGTCTGCTATGTAAAAAAAACTAGTAGTGGACATCAACTTCAAACAGTGTAACTTATTCATCACATCATAATATTTTTCACCAAATTTTCTAATTGGCAACACTGACCAACAAAATATTCCTAACCTTCTTCTAATACAATAGATTGTCAACAAAAAAATTTTGACGAGTGGCAACACTGGGAAATATGAGCAATAATATATCTCCTTGTCGTAACTCAATGTCATTACATAGTTGAAATCATTCTATTAGGCATGGTGGGGAAGCATGTTATATATTCTTCGTTCTTTTTGTATGCTCCCTATCATAAGACTCCAAGTAGTTCAGAAGAATCTTATGTTATTTTCAATCTTGGTTTGCCAATAAGTTTTGGGCCTACTTATTTACTGATTATGCATTCCAATTATATTCCAGTATAAAGTATTCCAAATATCCACATTATCCTTGTAATGGCGATCCAATTGTACAAATCAGTAATTCATCCGTAGTGATTCATCACGTTTTCGCTTACACATTATGACACATGGGAAACTATGGCAGACATGAATATAAACATTTTCAAACAATTTATTTTGATAACCAATTATAATGTACACAATAAAATGATTGAAAAATCTCATGACTTGTTCCTATTTATTTATCTCTGAATTTTTTTTCCTGTCTTGGGTTTTCTCTAAGTGATATGTGTAGCTATTTTTTCCAAGGTATCCAACACTTCGCCAGGTATCCATATAAATTAAGCGTTTAGTAGTGATCCTGTTATTAAGAGTTTGGTTAGGTCCAATCACTGATAGATTTATTTTCTTTATCCTCTGTCAAGTCAATCTTCCTTGAAGTACATATTTTTTTCAAAAGTCTTTCTTGAACTATCAGTTAGTCATTATCCAACATCAACTAATCAGTAAGCATTAAAACAATATGTTTACAACATTTTACCAACATGTGAAATACAATGAAAAAATTTTCAAAGCATCATGGACTTTGTACATTAGGTTCTATATTACTTCATTTTTCTTCCAATTTGTCAGTTATGGTGCTCTAGATCGTTTATTTAATCCTTTCTAGTGGTCCTGTTATTTCTAGAAATTCCTCCTTAATGGTTCCTTATGTACGATACTTAGCAATGCCTTCTACAACATTAGTTAAACAATAATCATTTTTGTAAACATCAACAACATTTTTCCAATTTTATGACAACATGAGATAAAATAGTTTTGTACATATATTCAGTATATCAACACCAACTCTGCCTTCGCAGGTCGAGGGTTTGTCAGAGTCCTGCGGTGTTTATTACATCTGCTGACTACAGCCAGATGGGTAACCTAATTAAATTTTCTAAGTTATTTGCAGGTGTGGGGCATGAGGGAATATATATACATATATATATATATATTTTTTTATATATCCATGACTCGTCTTCATGTATTTCAAATCCAGGTATTCTTTTTCTTTTATATATATCCACTGTGTTGATCCATTACCCATTTGTCCGTGGGGTAACATCATTATTTTCAATCCATGTATCCTATGGGCAACATTGAATTCCATCCATGTATCATTTTTATTGATCCAATCGCCGTCTAAATGTATCAGTCATATTTGGCTCTATGATTATTCAGTCAAATTATAACAACCGTTTCTATATAAATATCAGCAAGCAATTATCATTTGCTATCCACCTTATTATGACAATGGTTATAATACACAGCATATGTAAACATCAAGGAAATGTCTTCTCCTATACGGAGGTAATCTTATCATTTATTTTCTGCTGGATGCGGTAATTATGCAACTATTTTATTCATATGCCCCCTTTTTTTTCGTATATTTGTGGTTCTCATAGAATGTTCATATTCGATATGTATCTCGTATTCATTGGTAATCCATACTCTTATGGTTCCTTTAATGGCAATCATTTGTCCCTTGCTTTGATCTATGTCCGTGGAAATCCATAAAAATTTCCAAGTATTTTTTTCGTCTATTTCGTAACTACGAAAGACTACAATTGTATTTATTAGTGGACAGTACTGTGGGGCATTTGTGTATCGACATTACAACCAAACGTCAGCTGTGACAACATGACATAAAGTTTCACCTTAATAGGAAATTGCATCTTCATCATACATAAACAGTTGCTTCTTCATCTCATGTGTCATTAGTGGTTATCATCCGGTAATGGGGTATTCAATGTGGGTTCAGCATATACAAATGCTGTAGAGGGGTATTTCATTTGCTAGGTCAGCATGTGCAAATGCTATTTCTTTAACATGGGCAAAGGCATCATCAACCAATAGGTGCAATTTGTTCAATCTGGGGTAAGCATATACTAATGCTCTCAAGGGATTTTTCATTTGCAAAAAATCAGCATGCGCAAATGTCATTGGGGTACTTGTCATAGGCAGTATCAACAAAATACTGCTGGAGTGTCAGAGATCAAGCTGGTGGGGTGTATGACTGGTAATGGGCAGTAGGAGTAAAAACTAATTTACTATGACAATGGTGCATTTATTTGTAACTCTAATAAAGGTTGTTGCTATTTAACGGCCCTCCGATGGCCGAGGATTTGCAATATTTTCACAATTATAACTGCTTGCGCCCCCATCTCTATCAAAATCCCTATTTCAATCAATGTGCACACCATTTTCACTCTTGTCCTCATCGCTAGAATGCGTACAAGTGTGGAGAAACCGTGTCCTGCCCATTCTTTGATGTTATCAGCCCAGGATTTTCTTTGCCTTCCTCTTCTCCGTTTACCTTCGACTGTTCCCTGGAGGATCGTTTTCGAAAGGGAGTCATGACGAGTTACATGCCCAAACCAGGCAAGCTTCGACGTTTCACTATTGACAAAAGTGGTTCTTGGTGGCCTGCATAGGTGTTTATCTTCTCTCTAACATAGACATTTGTTTTGTGCTCTTTATAGCAAATGCGCAAAATTCTTCTAAAACATTTATGCTCGAAAGCCTGAATCCTTCGCTCCGTATCTGCAGTGAGTGTCCAGCCCTCACACCCATACAAGAGAATAGATAATACAAGTGATTTGGTAAATTTGATCTTCACAGGTAGCAACTTTTCCAAACATTTCAACCTTGTCATGGCAGCTGAGGCCATTCAAGTACATTTTTCATTTCGTTTTATTACTAAAATTAGATCGACGCATCTGAGCGGACTCGTGGTCCAAAGGTGATTAGGATTTCTAAAGCCGGTCCAACCGTTGCGGTAGTTAATGTTTTTAACTATGGGCAATAGGCTTTTTTCATATTAACCAATAGGTTCAATGTTACTTTCTCCAGTCTAGAGGTAAGGTCTTGAAGTTCTGATTCTGTTCCAGCTATCAGATCAATATCATCAGCAAAACGTAGATTACACAGAGGTCGGCCTCCAATCGATATGGTTGATTTATAATCGTAGAGAGCCTCCTGCATAATATGTTCTAGATAAATGTTAAAGAGCACTGGTGACAGGATACATCCCTGGCGAACTCCTACAGTTGTTTTGAAAAATTCTCCAATGTCATTGCTTGCAAAAACAGATTTATTTGCTCTTTTTGCTTCAATGATTCTTGATGTTGGCTGCTAACCTCAGGGCAGTCATTATTTGCCATAAACCTTCATGGCTTATCATCATCAAAATGTGTGAGGGTGGCATATAAACATAATACATCTTATTAAAAAATTCCAATTGTTTTTCTCTTCTCATTTTTCTGTTTTATTTTGTCTCTTTTCATTTTTTTTCTTTTTCATTTCTTTTTTTTTTTTCATTTCTCTTCTGTTTTCTTGTGATTTCTTTTCTTTTCTTTTATATCACAAGTACTAAAGAATGATAAAAATCAATTCACTAAACACTAGAGATACTATCAATATTCCTAATAGTAAATCCTAACCAATAGGGCTGCAAGTAATAGTTTAGGTTAGAACAGAATGAATATTGTAGCAGTATCTGTTGTCAATAAGTGGCGAGGAAAGGGTACATCAAGGATCTCCTGATTACAACATGATTGTAATTCCAAGGAATGAATATGATTGGGATTGAAAAGATCACAAGTCTAGAATGTCGTCTCAATATAGTGGAAAGGAAAAATAGTAAGTTAAAGATGTTGTACCAGTGGGGTGAAGAAAATCTTACTATAGAGAGTCAAGGTTGGGATATGGAATCTTGGAGAATGTTTTAAGATCTTGACAGTACTAATATACATCTGGGCCTAAAATAATAATGTACATTGGAAAATTAAATAATCCTGTGGAGAAAGATAGTATAACATGCAATACTAGTTTTGGGTATGAGTTAATATGCTGTTAACAGATGTCATAGTGGGAACAGTATGATTGATCAAGGTGATAGAATAAAGGAGTTTAGCATAAATGAGATCACATAAATATTAGTATGAGGTAAGAAAAAAAACTACTGGTGTAAAGTGTCTGCATGAAAATGCACTAAGATGCGAAATTACGGAACTCTGGAACTGCAAGGACAAGAAGTCTGGTGAATGGAGCGTGGAATATGATCAGTTTCAAAAGTAGAGATCAATGTTACAACAGAATAGTATGACACATGTGTTATAGGTAAGGTTTTGTAACATTCTAAATTTTAAGAAAATGTCTGTAACTAAATAATGTCTGTAAACTCGTAACACCGTGTGTTATCAATTGTTTTGTTATTTTTATTCCACAACACTCTAATATCTAATGAAAATCCTCCGTGGGCTGGTCTTGATTTTTCTCTGGCATTAGTAGTGGTATGGCTGGGAAAAACTTTCTGGCATAAAGTCATCTATAACTGTCAATCTGAACATAGTCTGAAACGAAAGTACATGTGAAAGTTAGTACATTGTTAAAAAGGTTTTTTTCACATATGCGTTGACCGTACATGGGATGGCATGTACATTGAAGACTCGAGGGGCGTGTCTCAGCAGAGCTTTGGTAGTTCCTTCAGTTTCTCTGCCATCTCTAACCTTGCAATGTTCCGACTGCTTAGGCGAGCATCATACTGAGTAACTGTGGGTGACACTGCATTTGCTGATTGTTGGGGCTCTGAGGACATTGGCGAATGCGGTGATGGCTTAACATCTTTTGATTTCGGTGATGGTTTCACTGTGATTGGGGTTCGCATGGCTGGAACATCTGTTAGTTTTGAGGCAGGTATATGTTTCGCCTTGATTTTTCTTCTGACTTGGGTCTGTGGTACGTTAACGTCTTTTACAGTGGGCGTAGTAATTTGCACACTGTTGTTTTTGACTAGTTGAGATGAGGCTAACACTTCTCGGCTGAGCTTTGAAACACGATAGCGTTTTATCTCCATAAAGATTGCTGGTATATGGTTCAACAATCTGCTTGGGTATAGTTTCTTCAGGATCTGATTGTTCTGAACGACCAATCTTGTTCTTGTGGTATAGCAGTGTTTGGTTTTCACTAGTGTTAAAACTAGAACTGCCTGAACTGGGGGTGTGATAGGTATCAGCTGACGATTTATCACTGTGGGAGTAAGTTTGAGTGTGGATATAAGGTGCTTTCGTGTTGTCATCGTGTGACGTCTGTGGCATGATTTCTTCATTTCTAATGCGCAGGTCTCTGTCTTGTAGTCTATTACGTAATTCAAGTGGTGGGATGTCCTCTTCACTTTCTGATGAATTCCTTTGTTGTCTTGCTCGTTGTATTTCATCTGTAGGTGGTCTGGGTATGTGGTCGTCTTGGTGAAATTCAGAGTCTGTCGTCTCTGACTCTTATATGTCAGACGAATCTGTACTGGATGGATTATAATTTAGGGTGGCCTTTCTGACTGGTCTTGTATTTGTCGTCAGAGGTGGAATGGTCCGATTGGTTATCAATTTTGAGTTGTTTTATGTGAGCTTTTGTTTGGTGGTGTTTCTCTTCATTCCAGATAATGAAGTTTACAGGCGTAGTTTGTTTCATGATTTTGTAGCCATCCAACCATCGGTCATCGAATTTTGAACTGCGTACATGTTTCTTGTAGTATACTCTGTCTCCTATTTTGTACGTTGGTAGCTTGGCTGATTTATCATGTTGTTTCTGTTTCTTGTGAAATGCCTTCTGCGTATTTCTTTGTGCAATCTGGTGAGCTTTATACTTTTCTTGAAGGATTATTTCGACGGGGTCTTCTCCCATGTATTTTCGTTGTGGGCGAAGTAGGTTGTCTAACGGAAAGTTTGGTTCTCTTCCGTATAGCATGAAAAAGGGTGACATTCCTGTGGTATCGTTCACGTTTACTCGGATGGCTTCAAGAGCTTGGTTAATGTATAGGTCCCAGTATTGGTGGTTCCCCTTGATATATTTGCTAATAATATCATGTAGGGTGGCGTGCATGCGTTCATTTCTGCCATTTGCATTTGGGCAATAATAAGTGGTTGTAGTATGCTCAATATTCAGCTGGTGTAAGGTGGCTTTAAATGGGTTACCGATAAACTGTTTACCGTTGTCTGAAATGATTCGTTTTGGACAGCCATGCCTGGGAATGAATTCTTGTAAAAAAATTTGCGTGATGGACTGCGATGTGGCATCACTGAGTGGGTAACTTTCTGGCCAAACAGAGTATTGGTCAACTATGTGCAGGAGGTATTTGTTGCCTGATTGGGTGAGTGGGTAAGGACCTGATAAGTCAATGCTTACTGTTTGCATGGGGTAATGGGAAGGTTGCATTTCTTGAAGGGGAATTAAATGTGGCTTCATGTTCCGCAATTTACATGTTTTGCAGGTGGCCACGTACTCTGTAATGTCTTTGTAGAAGGTTTGCCAATAATACCTTTTCTTTATAACATCAATTGTTTTGTCTCTTCCCATGTGCCTGTTGTTATCATGAAGCTGTAGTAGTACTTCTGGGATTAGATGTGCTGAAATGACTTTTCTTAGTGTCCCTTCTTGTTTACTATCAATATAGTATAGAGCTCCATCCGCTGGGTGTACTGTAAAATCTTTACTTTTTTGTTGGGTTTTCCTTCACGTATGTGAGCAGCTTGACAATTTCTGCATCTTTCGCTTGTTCTACTCTCATGTCAAACATCTCTTGGCTTTCTTCTTCTACTTGAGTGGCGGAATCTGAGGTACTTCTTCGACTTGATGAAGTAATTTCATTAATTTCTTTAGCATTATCGTCAATCTCTGAGGATGTGCCATCATTTTTGACTCTATTTGTTTTCACTTCAGTTTCATCATCATATTTAATCCTGGATAAGAGGTCTGCACAGGTGTTCATTTCGCCTGGGATATGTTCGATAGTGGTGTCGTAGGACTGTAAATTCATTGCCCATGTGTGGGATGGTGGTTAGGGCATTTTTAAGATACTCAAAAGATCTCTGGCAGTCTTCTGTCCATTTGAAGCGTGCATACTTGCGGGTAAGGGCTATCAAAGGCTCTGCTGCTCTGGAGAAATTGATGATGTGGCGCCTATAGTACCCTATTGTACCAATAAATGAGCGTGTTTGTCTCACCGTCTTGGGGCTAGGCATTTCTCTTATGGCTTTGACTTTATCTTCATCAGGTCTGACGCCATGTCTATTGATGACAAAGCCTAAATATTTTGTTTCTGTCTTTAGAAACTCACACTTCGACAGTTTTAACTTTATTTGGTGATGCCTGAGTCTATCAAACACTGTTTCAACCTTGCGGAGGTGGTCTTCCATCGTGCCTGCGGTATGTATCAGGATATCGTCTATGTATGCCAGGGCAAATGGATGTAGACCCTTTAACACTTCATCCATGAGTGACATATATGTTGCTGGCGATCCTTTTAGACCAAATGGCATAACATTCCAACAAAAGCTTCATATATGTGAACAGAATGTGGATTTCTGTTTTGCCTCAGGTGTCATGGGGATGCACCAAAAGCCTGACCTTGCATCAAGTGTGGTAAAGTATGTAGACTTTCCTAACGTCGCAAGTAGATCGTCTATCCTGGGGAGGGGGTAGGAAATGACTTTTGTGATTTTGTTAAGGGCACGGTAGTCGCAGCAAAAGCGACTGGAGCCATCTTTCTTTGTTACGATCACTATGGGTGAGGACCATTGGGAGTGGGATCTTTCGATGATTCCTGCCTGTAGCATTTCATTTATAGACCTTTCCACTAGTTCTCTGTTTTTCAAGGGTGTATGATAGGGTTTCATATGTATTGGCTCTTCGGTAGTTGTTTGAATGTCCATTGTGACAGTGTTAGTTCTGCCCAATTCCATGTCGTTTAGTGCGAATACATCTTGGTGCTTTTCTACAAACGTTTTCAAACGTGGCTCATTATCTTCTGTGGCATTCAGGATTGCAAGTAACTGAGCTATTCTCTCTCTGTGTTTATGATCTGCCACTATATTTCTGGTCTGTCTTGCTGCCTCCGTTTCCTTCCCATAGTATTGGGGCATTTTTCTTGCATCTTGTGAAAATCTCTGCTCCTGGTATGTGGTTTTCTTTTGGGTATTTCTTTGCCGTTCGCTGGGTTGTGCTTGGTATTGTCTCCTCTGCCATGTGCTGTGTGCATTTCCATTTGTCACTGCATTTACTGTATATACGTTTCTTGTATTATTTCTGGGGTAGTCGTTATTTTGCCATTGTTTCTGATTATTTCTGCCGTAACTGCGCTTATCCGCGTACGTTACTGTATTTCTTCTGTTTGTGCTAGAGGGCTGTCTTCTTTCCCTGGGCGAAAATTTTTCATTCTTTCTATTTCCAACTTTGCTGCTATAGTATCCTCCTGTGGTGGAGTCATATAAGAATTCTTCCTTTTCTTCGGAACATTCAATTTGTTTTGGGACTTTATCATATCCACCTGTTTTTGAGTTATATTGATACTCCATGGGGCATGTATCTCTGTCTTGTCGCTTCGGATATCCTCCTGGCAAGACAATCTCTGTTTCTCTGTCACTCTGTGATATACAGCACTTCATCTTTTCTCGTGGTGTGCTGGGGCGCAAGAATGAGTAATTATAGTCATTTTCATACTGTGGCCTTGCTCTTCTTATGTATGGACTGGTTCGTTTCTGCCATCTGGGTAGGGTATGCTGTGGTGTAACATAACTGTGACTGATATTGCTGTCTTTTTCTGCATACGCCTTATAACTGTTTATTTTCCGTGTACCGTGGTTATTTGTACTGCGATTTCGTGCATTATATCTAGTGGGAGTGGTTGAGACAATTTGTGAATGGTCTCTATTAGTTTTGGTTTGTCTTAACGTTGACGTATCCACTTGTGCTACGATTGTGCCTCTATTTATAGTGGTAGTTTTTCCTGACATATTTAATATCATGATGGGGAAATCTCTAGCCTTCGAGACTTCAGCGATTCCCTCTGTAATTTGCAACAATGGGTCATCAATAATGCTTTCTTCTGCTAGGGGCTGTATTTGGATTGATTGCCCTGGTGTTATGTACTCTGAATGTTTTACTCTGCCTTTTGCTATGACCAGGGAGTTTGGAGCCACCGTTATGGGAGCTGTAAGCCTTACCAAAGACGCTATGTGGATATCGTCCTGGAGATCTATGTATGTATTGTTGACTTTGAATTTCTGGAGGTCATAGTATATTCGAACTTTGTGTTTGTTAAAAAAATCCCTCCCTAGGATAAGATTTCTAGACATTAACGTTCCACGTTGATAGTAAAAGCCTACTGCAGCATACACGCGTTTCCACAACTCAATAAAACGTGTACTGCCTTTCCAAGAAAAACCTTGAGATACGCAAGCTGACCTATATTTAATATTCCATTCATGTCATTCTATACACTAAGTTACCATAAACGAAAGACAGATGGAATTAGAATAGAGAGAAGAGAGGGCTGAAAGCCGGGACGCATACAACACTAAACACGCGTCTCGCTATACAATTAAAGTCATCACGCGTGTAAGGCCACAAGCACTAGCTTTTTTCAAATCGACAGTGATAAAAAAAACTACCCATACGAGAGTTAGGTTTTAAAAAACTTACAAAACGCTTATTAGGAAACATGACATTATACTGTTTTATGTCTGAAAACATGACAGTACACCAGACACCATAAAGTTTGGAAGTGAGGAGGTGGCAACAGCACGACTATCCTAGAAGAAAATGCATATTTTGAACGCAGCCCCTTAGTCCCATTAAATTTATATATTTGGGTTCCTTAGGACTTGCTGACAAAGAATATGTTAAACGTTACGCAAATAGTCTAGGAATTAACAAATTATAGCCAAAAGAAATAGTGAGGGTGTCAGACAACCCCAAAATCAGAATCGCTCAGTGGCAGATTTTAAAACCACCATTGTACGGGAAATAGGTCCCCATGTGAAATCCTATTTGATTGGCGGAAATTAAATGTAAGGCTAAACACGATTAGTCGGGCTACAAATACTATCTTTTGTTGTTAGGGGAGACGGAAGGAAGGGTACTTTTTTTCAAACGCTTGTGTAAACATGGCTCGATTGGTTAGACCCGCCAATATAATCAATTAGGAGCGTCAGGTCAGCACCACATTTTCAAATAACCTTACTAAAGAACCAGTGCGTTGAGCACCAGTGCATATTTTTCTAAATAAAAGCCTGGGACATCGGCAGATCGAAATTGTGCTATATTCATTGCCAGTCAACGTAACTGTGTATTATTCCATGAATTGTGGTAAGCTTGAGATATTCAATATCTTTTTAATGAAAATTGAATGTAAATTGATAATTTATGTCTGTATATGTGTGTGGTTCAGTAGCGAACATGAGGCAAAGCCTATATAGTGCTCCAACCTGTACAGAAGGTGTCGGAGGAAAGTAAAACTACATGGAATTGCCAAACTGTACACTGACACCTATCTTATTGACTAGAAAGAAATAATGCTGGAATTGCAGAGGCGTAGTAACCATTAGGGAGGAGTATACTGGTGTAAATTATTTCAGATGAAGCTGACAGTTGGCCTACCGCTCTGAACTCAGTGTTTGTCATGTATTGTGTTCAGTCTGGAAATAGATTGTAAATTAGTTATGAAGTAGGAGGTACAACCTTCTTGTTTCAGGGACTGTGGTCCTAAAGTTATTGAGCAGCACCTGGTCTGAGCTTTGCTGAATCTGGAGGCTGACAGCATACTCCTGGGTCCAGATAGCGACTAGTAAGGTGTCTCCATAACACAAGGGAGCAATCGAGCAGAGGAGTCTTTTCCTGCCGCCATCACGAAAGTTAAGCCTCTGTGGCCAGTGGAGCTCAACATTATGTGTCCCCTCAAAAATTGACATTTTAGTAAAAAAGAGGGACAATACCTTGTTTAAATTGACAGGAACTGTGAACTTTTCCCCCATACTATTTCCCAGATAAACAAACACTTGAAGTCATGATGACAAATAACAACATAGCTTGAAAAACAAAACCAGTATTACATCATAGTACTACTACACAACTGACACACATAGGATAATATTAATAAAATATGTCACTACAAGATTCATATTTATAAATTCTGTACATATAAATTGTGAGTACAATTGATTGTGATTCCTGGTTCACTTTGTAGTTGAATCAGGATATATATATAGTAGTGAAAATAATTAATACATAAATATTTGAAACTTTACCAGTGACTCATTTAAGATAGTCTTATAGAGTGTTAAATGTGTGTGAGTGTCACGGTGTTGTCAAGTGTGGTGGAATAAATTAAATTGTTTATCTGTCTGCTGTTGTTGTGACTTACACTTCATCATTTACATAACCCTAGACATTTAACGTAGTCATCACAATATTCCAGAATAATTCTGACTGAGGTATAATGTGGTAGCAAGTAAGGTTATCTGTAAAACACTACACCTATTAGATACAGATACCTTCACAGCTGATCTCAGTCAGTACACTAAGTCCCCTATAAATATTTATAACATCCCACTTTACCACATCTAGGATAGTCGTGTATTTGTTTTTTTAATTTTTTTATCGATTTAGAACCGCCACCTGTCCTGCCTTTTCGACTGTTCTGTCAGACTAATGTCAGGATTTCAGACATAAAACAGTAGAATGTCATGTTTCCTAATAAGCATTAAACATGTTTTCAAAACCTAACCGTGTATTGGTAGTGTTTTTTTTCACTGTTTATTTGAAAAAAAGTTAGTGCTTCATGCCTTACGCGTGGGATTGGCGTTACTATTAATCGCGAGACTGTGGTAGTATTGCAAGCGTTCCTCTGTACATCTCTCTCTCTCTAAGGCCGTCTGTCTTTTCGTAGTGCATAAAATGACATTAATGTAATCTAGGTCATTACGCAGTGTGTCTATCTCAAGGTTTACTAAGAAACACAGTACCGGTTTTATTTTTTTTGAAACTCGTGTAGTTGATGCAGTAGGCTTTACTAGTAAACGTGAAAGCGTTACAATTATGCAGACGAAGTAGAAAAAGGGGGATTTTTGTACGCCATTGTGACAGCACTGTTCTTTTACCATTCCTCTTTCCTTTTATTGAATTAATTCGTTAGGCTTTACATTTACTTTTTAATTTAGATATGTGGATTTAGAATGTTTCACGACAAATTCTCCCAACTTAAAACAGACGTTATATGTCAGTCTATTATTCTATATACACATAGAGAAATTTAATATTATTCCTGGGGCTTACGGTGATTTTCATCACACGGATGGCGACTTAGAAAATCCGCTCCCAGGTTGGTTTTTCCAAAAATATACTCTATGCTGAACTGGAATGGCTGCAAAAGTAAGGACCATCTGAGTAACCTCGAATTTTCATGCCTAGCCTGCGCTAGAAACGACAAGGGTTTGTGATCCGTTTGCAACTTAAATGCCTTCCCATACAGATAAATATTGAATTTCTTGATTGCCTATATTACTGCAAGACGTTCTTTTTCGCTAGTTGAATAATTGGTTTCAGCTTTATTCAACTTTCTGCTAGCATATGCCACTGGGGTTAATTCTTCATTCAGTGCATCTGATTTCTGTAACAGGGTCGCGCCCAACCCAATATTACTGGCATCCGTTCTCACAATGAATTCTTGACTTAAGTCAGGTAATTTCAAAATGGGTTTGCTTGTGAGCTTTTCCTTCAATTCCTGGTATGCCAATTCACACTGTGCTGTCCAGGTAATTCGATCTGGATTTCCTTTGCGTGTTAAATCAGTTAACGGTGCACATATGGAATTAAAGTTTTGGATATACTTTTGGTAGAAACCACATAATGAGACAAAGGATCTCACGTCTTTCTTGGTTTGTGGTCTCGGGGCTTTCTTTAGTTTCTCTAAATTCTTGGGGTCAGGGGTCATGTTTCCCTGATGGACTGTGTGTCCCAAGAATTCTAATTCTTTACATCCAACGCAACATTTGGTTGGTCGGGCTGTTAAATTTGCTTCTCTAAGTCGATTAAACAGCATGTTCAGAGAGTCAATGTGTTCCTCAAATGTTTCTGTTGCTATAAGGATATCATCCATGAAATTTGTGATGCATGGATTATTCAGAGGTTCCAACAATTTTCTCATCATTCTAGAGAAGACACTAGGCGCATTCTTCAATCCAAATGGCAATCTGTTAAACTCATAGTGTCCCTCTGAGGTACTAAAAGCTAGGTACGGTCTAACCTCAGGCTTTACTGGAATCTGAAAGTATCCTTTACTCAGATCCACTTTTGAGAAATATTTAGCTTTATTTAGCCTGGCAAACAACTGATTTGTATCTGGCAATGGATCCACCTGACCTTCTGTGATAGCATTCAGTCTCCTGTAATCTATACAGAGTCTATGTTCTCCAGAGGGTTTCCTTAAGAGCACCACACTGGAACTATACGAAGATTCACTGTGTGAAATGATTCCTTCCTTCAACACATAGTCTATCTCTTCCTTCAAGGCTTTCTCCTTAGCAAAAGGAATCGAATAGGCTTTCATACAGACAGGTGTGGGGTCTATCAGTTTCATATCATATTCCAATAAGTTTGTATGCCCCGGTCGGTCCGTTAACACCTCTGTATGATCATCTAAAACCTGTTGCACTCTCTTCTTCTGATCTTTCGTTAAGTGTGTACTGATTTTCACCTGTGCAGCTGTCTCACAGGGGTGTAATGGATATTCAAATGATGAAAGTGGTTCCTTTTTCATCTCCATTGCAATGGACAAGGTCAACAAGTGTGTCTCTTCCTGATTTTCTCTTTCCAGATATTTCTTCAGGAGATTCACATGATAGATTTTTTCTTTCCCCTTCTTATCTATCTTATAATTGGTTCTAGACACCTTCTCTAGAACGGTATATGGACCTTGCCATCCAATTTGTAACTTATTCTGACTACCGGGTAGAAGAAGCAGTACCTTCTCTCCCACAGCCAAATCTCTGTCTTTAGCTTTCCTGTTGTAGTAGGCAGCATGTTTTTTCCTGGCTTGTCTCAAATTTTCATTGGCAAGTTTCCAGCCAGTTTTTAAACGAGTGGTCAGCTCATTCACATATTGGTATGAGGATGTAATATTTTCCTCTGCCTTTTCATCAGTCCACGTTCTTAACAGAGCTTCGAGTGGACCTTTTATTGGCCTTCCAAATAATAATGTTGCCGGGGCCATACCGGTTGAACTATGGGGTACCTCTCGATAAGCAAAGAGGGCGGCGTGAAGGTACTGGTCCCGTGTATCTGGTTTTTCGTTTGCCAACTTTCTCAGGATCGACATCAACGTGCCATTAAATCTTTCCACTTGGCCGTTCCCTTGGGGATGGTACACACTACAATGGAAGTGTTTGGCCTGGAAGATCCTGAAAACTTCTTCTGTTAGTTTCCCCTTGAACTGAGAGCCATTATCAGTCAAGATTTGATTGGGAAAGCCTAACCTTGGGAAAATTGTGAGTAATGCCTCTGCCACGTGTTTAGAGTCAATGTATGACAGGGCTACCGCCTCTCCCCACATAGAACAAGTGTCCACCAGAGTCAGAATGTAGCTGTTCCTTCTCTTGGTTCGAGTGAGAGGTCCCACAAGGTCCACGGCAACTCTCTCAAAGGGTGTTCTCACTATGGGCATTTCTCCTAGAGTTGCTGGTGCAGTCCAATGCTTAGGTGCTACTCGTTGGCACTCTGGACAGGATTTTACATATCGTTTGATATCTTCAGTTATCCCTGGCCAGAAATAGTGACAAGCTATACGCTGTCCTGTTGCGCTGATCCCCATATGACCACTGAAGGGAATCGCATGCCCTAGTTCCAACACTTTAGTCCTATATGAAGTGGGAAGGACCAGCTGTCCGTGACCATTGGATTCAGATCCAGCCTTTCTATAAATCAGCTTGTTCTTCATATAAAATTCTCCCTTGCCTGGAGGTGTATGAGATTTGGGCAACTTCTTGAAACACGGCTTGAGTGTTTTGTCCTCCGCCTGTGCCTACCTCATCTCATCTGGATGAGTATTTATTGGATTTTCTTCCTCCTTTTTGGACTGTGATCTGGTCTGCACCGTTGCCAATATCACATGTCTCTTGGGATTCCCCAAGAAGACATATCTACACCCCAATATCAGAGGGTAGATTGGCTCATTTATCACTGCTGCTTTTATGATTCCTTCCACATATCGCGTTTTCACATTTATCCGGGCGACGGGATGTGTCATGGTCGCTACATCCTTGGTTGCAGTTTGAATCTCCACTGTTTCTGTGGTGTATTGATCTGCCTGCACCAGGTGAGAACTCACAACGGAATCATAATCTAGACCTGTATCATATAAGCACCTTATGGTGACTCCATTACAGATGACATCTTCACACACTGGGGGGTGGTACGGTTCCTGTAGTTCCGCAGGTTCAGCCTTTTTTCCCTTCTTTCCAGATGTCATAGCAGCACAATGAGGAGGTTTCCTTCTACAGTGGTCAGTATCATGATTGTCCATCCGACAATTCTTACACCACCTCCTTTTTTGGTTGAAAGATTTTCTTTCATCAAATTTCCTTTCATCGAATTGGGGGGTTTTATTTTTATTGTCATACCGTGGCCTATCAAACTGGTGCTTACCTTTGTTCTGATCTCTAGGATCAAATTTATTAAAGTTCTGTGGTGCCTTAAAATTATCTACCTGTTTCTTTTTATTACTTGTTACCTCTGCTTGAGCTGCTTGATACCTTTCAGCAACATTTAGTAACTCACCCAGCCTCTCTGCACCTTGTTCCATGAGAAACTTTCTCAGGTCTGGAGCCATGGACTCTCTTAATTGTTCTATAAGGATCATTTCCTTAAGATCTTGGGTTTTCCCCAGAGCCGTCCATTTCTCCAAGTATGTCTCTAACCGTGCAGAGAACTGGTGATATGTCTCACCTGACAGTAGTTTAGCATTCCTAAATTTTTTTCTATAAAATTCTCCATTCTTTTCATATCTTAACAAAAGAGCCTGCTTTAGCATGTCATAATTTTCTTGATCATCTCTGCTCATTTTGACGAAAACTTAATAAGCTGCACCACGAAGCCCTTGAGATAACTTTAAACTCCACCTTTCTCTCTCTAACCCATTCCGTGTAGCTAACAGTTCATATCTATTTAGATAGCTCTCGATATCATCTTCTTTCTCAACAAAATGATCTAAATGAAAATTCATAGCTGAGGTTGAGGCTCCCTGACTAGCAGTGGCATCAGAGGTAAAGGGACTGGCACCATTTTCAGGAGCATGGCCTTGAAATTCCAACTCCCTTTGTCGTAACTCGTGCTCCCTCTGTAATCTCTTATCTTCTGCTTCCCTCTCTGCAGTCAATCTTCTTTCCTCTCTTTCGGTAGCTTGCCTTTTTTCCTCTCTTTCGGCCTCCAATTGTAACTTCTTAGCCTCAGCCTCCAATTGTAACTTCTTAGCCTCAGCCTCCAATGCCCTAGCCTCTTTGTCAGCCTCAATCTGCAACCTCCTAATTTCTTTTTCAGCCTCTAACTTTCTTTCAGCCTCTTTTTCTAATCTTTCCGATTCTAATTTTCTTTCTGCTTCAAATTTTCTTTCTTCACGTTCAATAAATTTGTCACATTCAGTAGTGACATAAGCAATCATAACTTGTCCCTCCATTCCTAACTCTTTAGCAGCCTGCACAGCAGCAGATCGAAATTTTGCTAGGTCCGCCATTTTCTAACAGGCAAATGTATACAATGTTTAACTAAACAATTCAATCTATAAATAATTATCTAAGGACAACCACAGGCACTGAGAGCTCAACCTTATTTATTTTCCACCCAAGGATAGTCAATTTTTTATATATTCCCTGAAGAGAATTGTTACGGTGTTATTTTAAATGACGGCGTCTGCTGGGGTTTACCCATGCGCAACGTTTAGGGGTCATTAATATTTATAGAATATGTCGATATTTTACGGTATAGTGAACGCGAAATATATGCGGAGATTATGACGCATTCGCGTCGGGAAGGTCACGCCGGGTGTCTTGGTTACAGGGCCTTTGTTACGCTATCCGTCAAGCAAGAAGGTCGTGTCTTGTATTTCTTCCAAGGAAATAAGGCTGAGTATATAGCCTATATTATATAGATGAATCGATGTAGACTTCAGGGTCAGTTCGGAAATTAATCTAAGCATGAGATTAATTAAATTAAACTAATAATGGAAGGAGAATCGTATTATGATTCAAATTGTAGATGTCAAGAACTCATGTGCTCATTTCTGGCTGTTGACTACAACAGCGCACGTATATAGCCACGATGTTCATCTGACATATTGTTTTGACACGGACGGATACTTACTGATATTATTTGGAATTCAATTGTTACGCTGAATTGTACATGAAACCTTTGTGAATGTCGATTATCGTTTTTGTATGAATCTCAATACATGTGGACTCAAAGCAGAAGGCTTGATCCTTTATTTACGTTTCGGGTTCGGTTCTACAGCTGTTGGTGTTTACCTTTGTCAGCACGATAACTCTCCCACAAGGGAATCAAATACTATATACTATGCAAATCAGAACGTCGAAGGGATGTTCTGATGCCCAGAGCTAACCATTTATAACCAACATTGATACGTCTAAAGAGTGACTTTACTATTCAATAAATAATACCATAACCAAGGAATCGCAACACCAACCACACCACCACCACCGACCCGTCACAAGAATTATCCCCAATATATATAATAGGAGAAGATTCAAAATCCCGGACAGGACCCCAATATATGTGGTAAAGTGGGATGTTATAAATATTTATAGGGGACTTAGTGTACTGACTGAGATCAGCTGTGAAGGTATCTGTATCTAATAAGTGTGGTGTATTACAGATGACCTTACTTTGCTACCACATTTATACCTCAGTCAGACTTATTCTGGAATATTGTGATGACTACGTTGAATGTCTAGGGTTATGATAATGCTGAAGTGTATGTTCACAACAACCAACAGACAGATAAACAATTTAATTTAACCCACAACACTTTACAACACTGTGACACTCACATACATATAACACTCTATAAGACTATCTTAATAAGTCAAGGGTAACTTTTAAAAATATGTATTAATTCCTTTCAATAATAGATATCCTGATTCAACTACAAAGTGAACCAGGAATCGCAATCAAATGTAATCACAAGTTGTATGTACACAATTTATAGATAGGATCTTTGTATTGACATATATTATTATTGCAATATGTGTGTAAGTTGTAATGTAGGACTATGAGGTAATACTGGCTTTTCAAGCTAAGTTGTTGTTTGTCATCATGACTTCAAGTGTTTGTTTCTGGTGGAAATAATATTGGTAAGGTTCACAGTTTCTTTTGATTTGAAACAAATAAATGTCCCTCTTGAATTAAGGTAAAGTCACTTTTAGATGGGGGGTATACACAAGATTGAGCTGCTCTGGCCACGAACTCTTAACTTCTGTGTGGGCGGCCGGAAACAGTCTCCACTGCTCGCCTGCTTCACCGTGTTCTTGAGAAACCACACTGGTCGATATATTGACCAAGGAGTATGCTACCAGCCTCTGGATTCAGCAAAACTCAGACCAGGTGCTGCTTCAATACGTTAGTACCACGGTCCCACAATTCAAGGAAATATTAAACAAATACGTTGACTGGCGATGAGTTATGGCACAATTCCGATCTGCCTCTGTCCCAGGCTTTCATTAGCAAAATATGAACTGGATCTCAACGCACTTGCTTCTACACAGTTTAATTTTAAAAAGTGGCACTGAACCGACGCTCCTAATTGACTATATCAACTGGTCTAGCCAATGAGACCATGTTTACAAAAGCTTTTGAAAATATTTACCCTTCCTACGTTTCCCTTAACAACCAAAAATAGTATTTGCAGTCGACTAATCATGTTTCGCCTTACATATAATTCTAACCAATCAAATCGGATTTAACGTAGTGGCCTCATTCCCCTAAAGCAGTCTCCAAACATGAGCAAATATGATCTGGTGCTGTCAGACAACACCCCTATAATATTTTGGCTATAATTTGTTAATTACTAGACTATGTGCATAACACTTAACATATTCTTTGTCAGCAAGTCCTAAGGCACCCAAATATATAAATGTAATGGGGCTAAGTGGCTCCGTTCAAAATATGTATTCTAGGATAGTCGTGTATTTGTTTTTTTATTTTTTTATCGATTTAGAACCGCCACCTGTCCTGCCTTTTCGACTGTTCTGTCAGACTAATGTCAGGATTTCAGACATAAAACAGTAGAATGTCATGTTTCCTAATAAGCATTAAACATGTTTTCAAAACCTAACCGTGTATTGGTAGTGTTTTTTTTTCACTGTTTATTTGAAAAAAAGTTAGTGCTTCATGCCTTACGCGTGGGATTGGCGTTACTATTAATCGCGAGACTGTGGTAGTATTGCAAGCGTTCCTCCGTACATCTCTCTCTCTCTCTCTAAGGCCGTCTGTCTTTTCGTAGTGCATAAAATGACATTAATGTAATCTAGGTCATTACGCAGTGTGTCTATCTCAAGGTTTTCTAAGAAACACAGTACCGGTTTTATTTTTTTGAAACGCGTGTAGTTGATGCAGTAGGCTTTACTAGTAAACGTGAAAGCGTTACAATTATGCAGACGAAGTAGGAAAAGGGGGATTTTTGTACGCCATTGTGACAGCACTGTTCTTTTACCATTCCTCTTTCCTTTTATTGAATTAATTCGTTAGGCTTTACATTTACTTTTTAATTTAGATATGTGGATTTAGAATGTTTCACGACATGTAAGGAACGTGACTTTCATACCCATTGTATTACAGACCTAGAATACCGCAAGATACACCTATGCACTGTAATACACAATCAGTAGAACGGTAACTGAACACACCGGAAGGATCAATGTAAGGTGCAAAACAGTGCGGTAGTGAACACCGGGGAAATCATTTGAAATGCGTTCAAGATGTTAAATCGAAATAGTTCACAAATATGAAGGGGTAATACATGGTTGGACTAGGAAATGGTCGATTTTGTATACCTTAAATAAAGAAAATTTAAAACCATAAGTTTTTTAACGAGGAAAAAAATGCCCCCTTTGGGACATAGCGATCATTAGGTCATATGCAAAGTTGCAACAATTACGATCAAGTGGTTGCAGAGATATTGAATATTAAACAGCGACAAACATTGTGAAACGCACTATAGTATACGTACATGTCATATATATTGAAATGATAGATGCAAAATTATGTAGTTTTAATTGTAACTTCACTTGTATTAGTGAAATCAATAAATTAAGTATGGCCTCTAAGCGGGCAGCAAGTGATTGTGCAACTAACAGTGCTTGAAAACGTGCAAGGAATTTCCCTAACACTGGATGAAAATTGGACCCGATAAAGAGCTATGAAAATGATTTGTCAACTGCCATGATACGAAGTACCTTGCATTTAAGTGAAAAAACTTTACACGTCATTAGAAGCAAAAAGGAAAGAATCAAGCATAATATTAAATCAGGCATATCGTTTGGCGCTGTTACTTCCAACTACATGAGGAATAACATAATGAAAACGAAAGAAAAGTCGATGCTGAATAATTTATCAATATTAATTGCTGCACATGTACTTAATATCAATGGTATGTACATGTATTAATGTAACTTTTTATTACTATATCAGTTAGTGTTATTATTAGGTACGGAATTGACGGAACGCACCCCCCTTACTTTACATGTATTTGAGTGAGAAAATCCTTTCCATTTACGCAATTTCTGTTTACGCGAGGTTCTCGGGAACGCATATATTGCGTAAACAAAGAACTAACTGTATTATAATTATTTTGAGCTCCTGATATAGATGTACCTGGTATTATATACATTTTTAATATCTCTCAATGTTGGCATATTTAAACAGAAGGACAGGCTGGCTTCCAAGCTTCGGCCTCCCCTATAGACAATTTTTCCTAATACATGCAGTGTGTGTTACCGGGGCCCGAAAGGGAAGCAAAGAGTAATAACACTGTAACCTATAACGCATGTCGTAAGAAGCGACTAAGGAGGACTGGGCATGGGTTGGTTACCCCATTTTTGCGGAATTGGACCGTTCAATGTTTCTTCCTTTTTCCTCTCCCTTTTATTTCTCATTTTTGCTGCACAGAACTCCGTACCATAGTCATTGTTTTCATTTGTCACACTCCACTTCTTTTGTCCAGACAAGCGTATTGCCTATCCGTAGAGATTAATCGAATCACTAAACGTGATAATACCATACTGACTCCTGGTAATGCGAGCATGAAGTGTTTGTTCAAGATTGCGTAATCACTTCCGATCCGACAATAGAATGGACTTGCAATACGGGTTTAATTGTATAGACCACGATTTGTCTAGACAGACAGTCGGATTGCGACAAGTAATGTGATACAAGTGATCGGCAGAGTTTGATAAACTAAGTAATCAGACTTCCGAATTACTTTGGATTGGTGATTATAGATAAACGCAATCTTGGAGGACATTTTAAGAGTGAGCGGGAAGTGTGATATAAGTAAACTGTGACAAAACTTTATGGAAATCCCAATTCCATATATGAAAAATGGCGGTTTGAATTCTGAAACGTATAAGTCACGCAGAAAATCCCATAAGCACTGCTCTATCATAACATGTACTTCGAATGACATTGGTTTGGCAATTCGAATTGTCATATACAGTTGCTTTGATTGGGAGTTGTCAAGTAGCAGACAACGAGAGTGCGTGGGTGAAGTCTGAAATATAATGTACACGATTTTAGACATATGGCACTGCATTTCTCGAATCGTCAAGTAGACAGCTCATACTAAAGCCAGGAAACAATAGAAGTAAAGATTCTGACTTTAAATAGCACCGAACTTAATGGAACACTTCTGAACACTACATCCAGGAAACCTTAAGTTAATCACAATGAAACCGGACTATACAGGACTTACGCACAAAGTCTACAGAGGGATTTTCAATAGAAATAAATACCCTGACGTGTGATCAAGGGATCTTTATCAATTTGCCAAGACTATTTACCTGAGCAAGAAGTGTAAGATTCCTAGTTACTAGGGTGAGTTGTAAATTATTTCTTATACTTTGAATTTTATATGTTTATTCTTGCAAGTGGTGTTAAAGCTTGCTGGCAACCTCAGTATGGGAAAAGGATACATTCATGAACCACCACAGCAAGCGCTGGTGATTGCTTCATGCTAGTTCTCATGGAAGAACCAAAAGCAGAGGTAACCCTTGACTCCAAATGGAGCAGGGAATGAGTTATGATTACATCAACCTGTGCATTGTTGTATTTTATCATTTTGTGAATGTACGTAAACGTAGTATGTTCTTTCCGGCACAAGATACTGCCGCTGTCCATTGACACATTTTTCCTTAAATTAGCTGACATACTGGTGATTTTTCATCTCAATCCTGAGTGATATGATATACGCTCAGGGAAAGTAACAAAATCTGAGAAAACAAACGGCTGACGGACAGCGGGAAAGGAGCCTGATTAACGCCAGAAAAACAAAGATTTAGCAGCGGAATTTATTATTTTATTCCGTCTGAAGTTTGCGGTACCAGCACGCGGCGACTTGACTATTTGTGGTACGGCCCGAAGAGACCATTTGCTGTACTGCTATTATTTGGCTCAAAGCTTGTAATTGACACTTGAAACCTACATTCTACGGTTGTGAAGATTCTTGCCATGACCATGAGCGGTTACTTCCTGACTGATCTGGAAACGTGCACTCAGCACAGAGACGAATCTACGGAATCAGCAACATCGGCACTTTACCATTTTGGCAAGTCCCATTTTAAGCCAGCCAAACAAAGAACTTTATTTTCTAAAAATAAGCTATTGAAAGCCGATATATTCCGTGATGAGACTTACTTTCTATTAATCACCAGTTCTTATTTATTTACAAATGTTAAAGTAATTGATCATTAAATTTGTATATGTTGTTTTTGTTAAAATTCACAGTTGAATTAATTGTTACAAAGGAAAGTGCATACGAGTGAATAAGAATTCTAATATATATAATTATATCTACATCTAAAGAGCAATAATAATAATAAGCAGAGGAATGTTACTGTTACTTCAGTTGTGGAGGGGGGGGGGGGGGGCTTGAACGAGCTAATATTATATCTCTCTACAAAAGGCGACGGAAAAGATAAAGAGTTAACGTGCTCATACCTATTCAGCATTGTTCCCGATTTCTTAAATATCTTGTGGACACTCCCTCGAGGTAGAAGCATCATCATCCTTCAATCTGCATCTCTACCAAGAGTAATCTTGTGCGAAGGTAGACACCTTTGAAGACCCACATTAGTTACTCTTGTGTTGTGGCCATAGTTGGACCACTACTGCAGAGAAAAGGTGAGGCAACCCGTGACACCCATCCTGTTGACAATTATGAATCTCAAAAGCGCCAACAAACCATAAGGGCGTATCTAATAAATTAAACAAGTTAGTTTAGTCATCTAATACAAACGAAGGTCCTGCGGTAAGGAGGCTCATGACGCGACCCAGACAACGCCACAAGTGCTAGGGGAGATCCTGCGGTAAGGAGGCTCATGACGCGACCCAGACAACGCCAAAAGTGCTAGGGGAGATCCTGCGGTAAGGAGGCTCATGACGCGACCCAGACAACGCCACAAGTGCTAGTGGAGGTCCTGGGGTCAGGAGGCTCATGACGCGACCCAGACAACGCCACAAGTGCTAGGGGAGGTCCTGGGGTCAGGAGGCTCATGACGCGACCCAGACAACGCCACAAGTGCTAGGGGAGGTCCTGCAGTAAGGAGGCTCATGACGCGACCCAGACAACGCCACAAGTGCTAGGGGAGGTCCTGCGGTCAGGAGGCTCATGACGCGACCCAGACAACGCCACAAGTGTTAGAGGAGGTCTTGCGGTCAGGAGGCTCATGACGCGACCCAGACAACGCCACAAGTGCTAGGGGAGGTCCTGCGGTCAGGAGGCTCATGACGTAAGAGATGAGAAGAAGAAGCTGGAGATGGATAGAGTATACACTGAGGACACCTGATGATAGTGTTGCCTGGCAGTCTTTGTTCTTGAATCCCCAGGGTAAGGCAGGTAGAGCTAGATCTAGGAACACATGGAGACGAGAACTGGAGACAGACCATTAGGGGAATGACGAAGACCTTTGGCTAATGGCACGTGACAGGAAGACTCGGTCTACGTTTTGTTAAACGCCTATGCTCCTGGAGGAGCTGAAAGGTCAAGAATAAACTTGCAGGGTGACCCCACGTCTTTGTTTACGCTCTCATTTATAAACGTTAGATAACATTTGTGTTGTTGTTTACGCTCTCATTTATAAACTTTAGATTACATTTGTGTTGTTGTTTACGCTCTCATTTATAAACGTTAGATTACATTTGTGTTGTTGTTTACGCTCTCATTTATAAACTTTAGATTACATTTGTGTTGTTGTTTACGCTCTCATTTATAAACGTTAGATTACATTTGTGTTGTTGTTTACGCTCTCATTTATCAACGTTAGATTATATTTGTGTTGTTGTTTACGCTCTCATTTATCAATTTTAGATTACATGTTTGTTGCTGTTTACGCTCTCATTTATCACATAGCTTAGATTACATTTTTGTTGTTGTTTACGCTCTCATTTATCAACGTTAGATTACATTTTTGTTGTTGTTTACGCTCTCATTTATCAACGTTAGATTATATTTGTGTTGTTGTTTACGCTCTATTTATCAACGTTAGATTTCATTTGTGTCGTTGTTTACGCTCTCATTTATAAACGTTAGATTACATTTTTGTTGTTGTTTATGCTCTCATTTATAAACGTTAGATTACATTTGTGTTATTGTTTACGCTCTCATTTATCAACGTTAGATTACACTTGTGTTGTTGTTTACGCTCTCATTTATCAATTTTAGATTTCATGTTTGTTGTTGTTTACGCTCTCATTTATCACATAGCTTAGATTACATTTTTGTTGTTGTTTACGCTCTCATTTATCAACGTTAGATTACATTTTTGTTGTTGTTTATGCTCTCATTTATCAACGTTAGATTACATTTGTGTTATTGTTTACGCTCTCATTTATCAACGTTAGATTTCATTTGTGTCGTTGTTTACGCTCTCATTTATAAACGTTAGATTACATTTTTGTTGTTGTTTATGCTCTCATTTATAAACGTTAGATTACATCTTAGTTCTTGTTTCGTATGTTTGTTCAACTTTCCAACAATATGTACTGCATTAACACAGAACTTATCAGAGAAGACCCCATCAAATGGTATTTTGGAAGGAAGATTTGTGCGGACTTTGAAGACCGAGCTACGGATTAGACACCTACCATCAAATAGCGCACCCGTTAATAAATAAACACACACACACACACACACACAGGAGATGTATTTTTTTTTTATTTAATAAACTGCAATACATAAAATTGTTATAATGAAATAAAATTATATTTTAATACATTTAATACTGTTACGTCAGTTTTCACACAAGTGTTGAGTGTGTGGACTTAACAGATTGCCAGATGCCACAATCTAACTTTGTTTGGATGTACTTTAGGTACGCTTCCATGTAAGTAATAATAACTTATATTTATTATGCACTAAAGCGCACAAATTTGGTGCGATATATTCGTTGGTTGCCAAAGAGCGCTTACGCGTCAGAGAGAGACAAAATGCCGGCTTAAGAAGGCAGACGTTGGTCTAGTCCAAGAGTCCCATATTTCGAGAAGAGTCTACGAAGATATTATTTGTTACCTTCCAGGAGGAAGTGTCAGCTTCAGCCAGTTCTGGCTCGTTTGTATATGTATCTTAAATTGATACCCGTTTTATAAATACCCAGCAAGATCTAGTCAGGGCTTCGGCGTGGTCCTTGATGGCCCGTTGCTAGTGTGTACGGATCCTCTGAGGGAAAATATATTTGAATTTAAATGCACTGAAGTTTTCCAGTGAATATGTCCGGCGTCTCAGACATTGAATAAGGAGAGAATCTTTAAGCCATGATATTATTTATGAGGTCCATCAAATGAATATGGAAGGTGGACATTATCTTCACGATATGCATGCTTGATTTATATGCAACCGCCAATGTAAGAGTTTGTCTACTCTGGATTTATCATCGTCTTCGTTCGTTCATCAAAATTAAAGATGTCTTGTTGGAAAAATAAGTTACCAGCCAATATTATATTACCAAGTTGGTCAAGGACCCTATTTTTTCTGTTGGACATACATTAACCTTGATTTAAGTGTTCGAACTCATCATACGACATTCGCGTCTTGACACTGTAGTCGGCTACCTGTAAGCCCGACATATACTGACAACATTTTAAGTCAGTGAACATTATTAACTCTAATCAAAACCAATGTATCAATCAAGCCTACGATGAGTTTATTATCCAAGGCGATAAGAACACCACAATAACAGTAACACGCAATAACAGTCGGTGGCCACAATAACAGTGAGGTGGTAACAGTTAAGCCTTCAAGAAATACATTCATGTATTAGTCTCGTTTTTGTCTGATATTTAAATACCTGCTTACATGGACTACTTTCAAATGGTCACATGATTTCTTGCAACATGGAAACTGAATTCTCTGCTTATTAGTGTATGTGTCAACGCCAAAAGTATACATAAAAGCACTGTGTTACCGTATATTATTCGAGTAGATAGCATTAGAAGGAGGTCCCTGAATGTTGAGGCTACTTCATGGTGTGATTTTTATTGCGGCAACTTATTATTAACACCGGAGTTTTGTCACACCATGTCGTACTTCAACTGAATGCAAGAGACAAGAAAATAGTTACTATGTAATGTGTAGCTAGGCAATGAACTAAGAAGAGTTGGATGTGTGACGCCATAGCGTCGAGCTGTGTTTTTATATGTGGCTTGTGTGTCAGCCATTGTAGTATTTATTCAACAAATATTCAGGAGATTATGGTAAGCAATATATGCTTTAAATAATAGGCATCATGCAATGCCAGGATCATAAATGAAGATAATGCGGGACGATAATTCCCACGAGAAAGAAATGTGTTCGAATAAAAATATATGAGTAAAAATATATGAACATTTGTTATATCAGGACGCCACATTCCCCGACGTTAAAAGATTAAAATTAAGTGAATATTTGTTATACCGAGACATCACATTCCCCGAAGTCGATGGATTAATATATATAGGCCTAATGTGAATATTTGATGGGCCGGGACGCCATATTCCCGATGTTAATGGAAACATTCAGGTGAACTTTTGTTAAGCTGGGACGCTAATTACCCCGATGACAATGCAAAATAATGAATGAAATTATAAAGGTATATGGAGAAGTTGAATGACACTGTAAGAAAGTTGAACTAAGATAAAGCAAGACTGGCATATGGAGAGGGAGCATACATGTCATATTCGTAATTGTGACGTTGTGAATTTGTACTTAATGGTTATTAAAATGTTGCAAAATCGTCTAAGCCAAGAAGTTTCTCCAATCAATACAAGTTCGTTCCAGCAGTTGTTAACATTATTCAGTATTTGAATAATTTGAAAGGATAAAGGTTTAGATACGAAGGGTGGTTTCCATAATATTCGACATTGCAGACCAAATCAAATGTAAGGAAAACCAAGTCAAAATACATGAACTTTCAAATCTTTATTAACAACAATGAATCCTAGACCGAGCAAGAATTCGGACAATTTCTCTATCCCTTAACAGAGGAGAAATAACTGGGGGCTCGTCTACGAGGACACCATCTTCAACTACAACTTATGACATCAAAAAACGGCTTTGTTCACTACGAATCTGAATTCTACTGTGGCTGGACTATATCGCATTAACTTTTACCAAGGACTTTGGTCATTTTGAAAGCGATACAATATTCAATTTAAATCTTCAAAAAAAAAAGACAGTACATTAACTCCAATTTCACGACGGACGATGTCATGTAACGGCTGCTCCTTGAAGATGCAGCAAAGATCGTTGACCTGACCTTCAAGATTCAACACTGAGGCATCTAAATATTAATTTCGGACTGTGATTATCTACACTGAAGATTTCAAATCTGGCAAAACACGCATTTTTGAGGTCGAACTTCTATGGACAAGCTGGCACATTGTACTCAATGACGTCGTCAAATCCAGCATTGCAACGACCAAACGACTTTCTGTTCAACTGGTAATCGAGCGATGGTTTCGTCTATTTCTGTGTTCCTGAGGTCGACTTGAAGTTCAAACACACTGATCCCTTATCTGCAGAAGTTCTGGGTTCAACAAAAAGATAAGTGGTATTTTGATTTATCTGATGCTTGACATTATCTGATCATTTCAGCATCTTTGCCAGTTAACATTCGATCACCAGGGTTTAGGCCTATTCGTTTTCATGTTTATTTGTATAAATTAAAAAAAGAGGTGGAGGCTCTCGCTATTTGTAATTTTTCTTCGGAAATCTTACAAATGACGATGTCTTATTAGGTTATTGTTGGTTGTCCAGTCAAAGAACATAACAGGACAATTTTAGTCTTTGATTGAATAGCAAACATCGTTATTGTATAGATTGTTCCGTCAAGTCTGCGTCATACATTTTCATTCACTAATTTACGTAAGTGGGTCAACTGTTTGTACAGCTGTTTTTATATTACTCTTGTATAATTGTAAAATTTGACGATTTGCGGTATTTGTGCGTTCATTTCTGTCTTGTTTATTTACAAGTAATTATACCAAGTTGTTATTTGTCAACATGTCTTTGTTTCTTTTTTTCCCTTTATATTCGTCTTGTAATGAGCTGTAATTTGATATGTCACTTCATTATCATCTTCATGGACTTGTACCATCCTTTTTCACTGTGCTCGTCTCTCATTCGTGGTATGTTTCTTCATTAGGGTTGAATTCAGTCATTGCTATTACTTATTACACTTAATTAACTGACATTACGGGGAGATTTGACACTTGTTGATTCGTATTAGAACACAAGATGTCTTCATTACAAGATTTCATTGAGATAGGTTTGCGATCAGGCAAATCTGGGATTGAATTAGAGACTTATGCTGAGAAAAACTATAATAGCTATTTAAAACATATGGAACGGAAGGAACAGAGAGAGTTAAAGAAGCAAGAGCTTGACCAGGCAAGGGAATTGGAAGAGAAAAGACTTGATCAAGCAAGGGACTTAAAGGAACTTCAGGAGAAAAAATTGGAATTACGTAAAATTGAACTTCTTCAGTTAGATCAAGCACACAGAAACGCTGTAGAACTTCAGTCATGGAAATTACAGGCTGATAAAGAAAAAGAGATTGAGATTGCAAAGATTAATGCCCAGCACCTTATTGCTAATCCACAAGGTTCTATTAGCAATAATTTCAATTACCCAAAAATTAAATTACCTAATTTTGATGATAAAAGTGATTGCATGGACTCGTTTATTATGAGATTTAAGATGAGGGCAATGGATTTGAAGATCCCAAAAGAGAGGTGGCCCATAATTTTTTCAGGCTACCTCACCGGGGAAGCAATGAGATGTTTCATGTCAATTGATGAAACAAGTAGATCTGATTTCGATATTGTTGCCAATACTTTGATGGCAAAATTTTAGCTCACTGATGAGGGTTTTCGATCCAGATTTCATTCTGTAGTTCCGTCCAAGAATGCTGATTTTGGAGAGTTTATCTCTTCGATTAAATTGTACTTGAGTCGTTGGATAGATTTATCGGGCATCAATAGAACTTTTGATGAATTGTTTGACTTGAAGCTCAGGGATAAAGTTTTATCCACCTGTGGCGCAGAATTTGTAAGTTTTTTGCAGGAGAGAAAGCCGAAGTCTATCAACGAGTGTCAAGAACTTGGAAGAAACTACATGTCTCCACATCCAAACAAGGAAATTCGTAAGGTTTCCTTTGATAATGCATTACCCGTTTGTGTTTCGTACCACGACGGAAGAGTAAGTGACCACCGTTCTCGCCCCAGGAGTTCGGAGGGCAGATATAGGAGTGATTTTCGATCTTCCTATCGAGGACGGTACAATTTTTCTCTTCACCAGTCACCATCTCACGTCGGTGGATATAAATATTCCAATTACTCTAACCGAGGTTGTGGACAACAATACGGTAATTGCAGTGATGATATACATCACAGAGAATATAAAAGAACTTCAGGTGAACGTTCCAGCGGTAATGGTAGGTGTCAGTTAAGTGAAGTAAACAATAAGCACAGCAAACAATGCAATCACAGCGTTGATCACAAACATGATTGTAAACAGGCAAAAGGGAAATCAGACCATGCTAACGTCTGTACCCAACTTTGTGGTCACGATAGTCATATTGAACAGGCTAATGCATGTATTGTGCGATCAAGCAAAGATAACAATTGCGCTGAGTGAAACACTCTCTATGAGCCAGGTGCTCAAACTAGACTGTTGAGTGGACATACTTTACCTGCTGTATCCGTCTGTGATTTTATTGGTCGCCTTACCTCGCCTAGGGGTTTCATCGGTGACAAGCCAGCCACTGTTCTTCTGGACACGGGTTGCACGATTGTCGGGATACGTAAATCGTTAATAGATAAATCATCTTTTACAGGAAAGTCACTGAAATGTGTGACATTTGGTGGTAACATTGAATGGTTTCCTATGGCAAAGGCGGAAATTGACACTCCTTTTTATTCAGGGACTGTACTCGTATGTGGCTTGGAGAATCCTGTACCGGATGTGATACTTGGAAACATTCTAGGTGTGGAAGACTGCTCACCTGAGGAAATTGCGGAGTGGGTCAACACGCACCCACCGGTGGCGACTGCGGTCACTACAAGAGCTCAGCATGAAGCGAGTAATTTGACCGATGCAACACCATCAATAGTGGAGGAGACGCCACTTAGAAATGCTCAAAACATGTCTTCTACTATATTTACACTGAAACAATGGGAGGACAAATCTATAAAGAAATTATTGGTCTTGGCTGAGATAAAACAAATTAAGGTCACTAAGAGCTCATCGTATTGGTTTGAGTTTCGTAACTCTGTTTTGATCCGCTGTTTTAAAAAGGGAGATAATCATGAAAAGAGACAGTTTGTTGTACCAAAGAGTTTTAGACCCTTTAGTTTTAAATACAGGTCATGATTTACCTATGGCGGGACACTTGGGCCGTAATCGGACATTGTTTCGAATTACTTCGAATTTTTATTGGCCTGGTATCAATACAGATGTAAAAAGATATTGTCGGTCTTGTCATACCTGTCAGACAGTTGTACACAGGGGTAAGAACCAGACAGCACCCTTGCAAGTCACAGATGTTCTTGTGCGCGCATTTAAGAAATTAGCTATAGACATTATAGGTCCACTGACAGTGTTGTCGGATCGAGGTTTTCAATATATTTTAACGTGCATTTATTTGTGCACTAGATGGCCTGAGGCCATACCGTTAAAAACCATTACTACCATGTCTGTTGCTGAGGCTTTACACTTAATTTTTACACGAATAGGTTTTCCTGGGGAAATTCTGTCCGATTGAGGGACACAGTTTATGTCTCAAGTTATGAGAGATATAGAGAACTTATGTCACATAAAACATTCATACACAAGTCCTTATCGACCAAATTCCAACGGGGTTTGTGAAAGATTCAATGGTTCTCTTAAGTCAATGCTTGGGAAGGTCACGGAGGCATACCCTCGTGACTGGGATAAGATTCTCCTATCGGTGCTCTTTGCATACCGAGAAATACCTCATGAGAGTACTGGGTTTTCTCCATTTGAATTTGTCTATGGAGCAAATCCTAGAGGTCCTTTATATCTTTTGACGGATTCAATCCTTGGAACCTCTAATGATGACACAACTCGCAGTAGCTATGAGTTCGTGGTTGATTTACGACAAAGGTTAGTCGATGCATAAAGTATTGCATCACAGAGTATTCAGACTGCAACTCAAAAATCGAGGTTGCTACATAACCAATCTCGTACTCTTAGATCATTTGTCCCAGGGGATGAAGTCTTACTTCTCCTACCTATTAAGGAAAATAAGTTGTTGATTTCATGCAGGTGCCATACAGAGTGGTGAAAAAGATCACAGACGTTGATTACTCAATTGATATGAGAGGCAAATTTAAAACTTATCATCTTATTATGTTGAAGTTATACACTCCCAGACCATCTTATTTAGTGGATGTCTTGGATGAGGTTCATCGATCCTCATGTGCGGTTGTTCATTCTGAGGATGTCACATCTGACATTCCTTTGGAATTTACTTTGCCTTCTCTTTCTGCTCGTGAAACGTGGCAGGATGTCTCTATTTCTCCTTCGCTTTCGCATTCCGAACAAATTCAGATCCGTGATGTTTTACGTTCTTTCTCTGACGTATTTTCAGAACATACTGATTTAATATCTCACGAGATCTCGATCACTGATTCTACTCCGATTAAAATCATACCATATCTTATCCCTCTTCATTATAGAAATAAGGTAGATAAGGAAATTTTGGATATGCTTAAAATGGGAATCATTTCACATTCTTCATCTTCGTATTCTTCTCCAATGTTATTGGTGAAGAAACCGGATGGATCTTTACAAATCTGTATTGACTTTCGGAAACTAAATCAACTTACAATAACAGATGCTGAACCAATTCCAATCCTAGAAGATCTTCTTCCACAGCTGGCAAACGCTACATTCTTTAGTAAACTAGATTTAGCAAAGGGTTACTGGCAAATTCCTTTGTCTGAAAATTCTAAACATTTGACAGCTTTTTCCACACCACGAGGTTTATTTGAGTGGAATTATTTGTGTTTCGGATTGGTGAATGCACCTGCGACATTTGTTCGCATGATGCGCCGTTTAGTTGGCAATAGAACGGATGTCATCACATATATAGATGACATTTGTTTATTCCATAACACATGGGAAGAACACATTGTAGGTTTCATTTCTTTGCTAGAACAGCTACGAAAACATCATTTGACTGTTAGACCTTCGAAGGTGCAGATAGGTTTTCAGGAAATTTCTTTCCTTGGTCATAAAATCGGTAATCGTCGACTTTATTCTTCTGATGGTCTTGTGAATAAGATTCTGAACATTCGGGTACCGAAAAATAAAAAAGAGGTTCGTAGTCATTTAGGGCTAATTAATTATTATCATAAATTTATTCCAGACTTTTCTTCCATCTCTGGTCCTCTTTCTGAGTTGACGCGCAAAGGTGCTCCTCTTAAGGTACTATGGTCTGATACTTGCCAAGTAGCATTGGATAAGATTAAAATACTATTCGCGAATCATCCTATTTTGATTCTGCCAAATATCCATGAACCATTTTTTATTCGCACCGACGCTTCTCAGATCGGTATCGCGGTGGATGTTTGATGCAACTTGTCGACGGTGTACTCCATCCATGTTTCTTTGTGAGCCGAATGTTATCTGTGGCTGAGAAGAAATACTCTGCGGGAGAAAGAGAGATCCTAGCTCTCGTGTGGACTATATCTAAATTGTATAGATACCTGCTTGGAAGAAAGTTTTACGTCAAAGTTGATCATCATCCTTTGATGTCGATGAAACCTAAGGCATTTAAAAACTCACAAATATATCGATGGTTTTTGCTACTCCAACAGTTTTCGTTTGACATTTCGCATATCCGAGGTGAGGACAACTGGTTGGCTGACTTGTTGTCGCGGTTTGCAGCTCACCATGACTGATGTATGATGTATCCCATGTGGAATGTTGTATCCGGATGAACTGTTCCAGTTTTTTTCGACATCATATTGCATCTTCTGGACTTGATGTTTCATCTGACAGGATAGGCTTGGTCTTATTGAAATTTTGTTGATTTGATAATTGCTCTTCTTCACAATTTTTATGTATATCTGTCTTAATGCCGGATGCTTCTCATTGGATTGCTAGTCTGTATGTTGTCTCTGTACGTGAGGTTTCTTGTAGTTGTACTCTACAGGATCCTGCGCGTTTCCTGTAGTAAACGCTAGGGAGCGTGAGGAGTAATGTTGCGGCTACTTCATGGTGTGATTTTTATCGCGGCAACTTATTATTAACACCGGATTTCTGTCACACCTTGTCGTACTTCAACTGAATGCAAGAAACAAGAAAATAGTTACTATGTAATGGGAAGCTAGGCAATGAACTAAGACGAGTTGGATGTGTGACGCAATAGCGTCGAGCTGTGTTTTCTATGTGGCGTGTGTGTCAGCCATTGTAGTATTTATTCAACAAATATTCAGGAGATTATGGTAAGCAATATATGCTTTAAATAATAGGCATCATACAATGCCAGGATCATAAATGAAGGTAATGCGGGACGATAATTCCCACGAGAAAGAAATGTGTTCGAATAAAAATATATGAGTAAAAATAAATGAACATTTGTTATACCGGGACGCCACATTCCCCGAGGTCAATGGATTATTATAAATGAATATTTGTTATACCGGGACACCACATTCCCCGAAGTTAAAGGATTAAAAATAAGTGAATGTTTGTTATACCGGGACGCCACATTCCTAGAGGTCAATGGATTATTATAAATGAATATTTGTTATACCGGAACACCACATTCCCCGAAGTTAAAGGATTAAAATAAGTGAATGTTTGTTATACCGGGACGCCACATTCCCCGAAGTCGATGGATTAATATATATAGACCTAATGTGAATATTTGATGGGCCGGGATGCCATATTCTCCGATGTTAATGGAAAAAGTTAGGTGAACTTTTGTTATGCTTGGACGCTAATTACCCCGATGAAAATGCAAAATAATGAATGAAATTATAAAGGTATATGGAGAAGTTGAATGACACTGTAAGAAAAATGAACTAAGATAAAGCAAGACTGGAATATGGAGAGGGAGCATACATGTCATATTCGTAATTGTGACGTTGTGAATTTGTACTTAATGGTTATTAAAATGTTGCAAAATCGTCTAAGCCAAGAGGTTTCTCCAATCAATACAAGTTCGTTCCAGCAGTTGTTAACATTATTCAGTATATGAATAATTTGAAAGGATAAAGGTTTAGATACGAAGGGTGGTTTCCATAATATTCGATATTGCAGACCAAATCAAATGTAAGGAAAACCAAGTCAAAATACATGAACCATCAAATCTTTATTAACAACAATGAACCCTAGACCGAGCAAGAATTCGGGCAATTTCTCTATCCCTTAACACTGTACATGTTTGCAAGGACCTCCCTGTACATGCTTTTCATGTTGACATTTTCTTCACATTTTATTCACGAAGATTAGATTATATTTTCTATCTGAACGGTCACAGTGAGTTCATTGACTAAGACATCCGGGTCGTAACGTGAGTTGACTACTTCCTGTGTCCTAGTAAAGCTTTCGCAATAATTTATTTTCGTTTACGTCATCATGTGATATAGTTTTGCTGCAGTCCTAGCTAAATCCTGTTTTAAGAAATGTTCATAGAGTGAAGTGTTTGAACAATTTTAACAACTGGAGTGGTTGCATGGTTGAGGATTAACACATCTAAAAAATAAACAGTAATACGATTGTTTTTAATCGTAGCAACCACCAGCGATTATACATAAGTACTAAACATAGCAATAGTCGCGGTAGCATAGTGGTTAGTGCACTGGCTTTCTTGCTCAGTGGTCTATGGTTCGATTCCCAGATGAGGTGGGATTTTTTTTAGGCCACAAACGTCTCCTGGGTAAACCCAGCCCCAATTGGGTACCAGAGCAACTTCTGGGAAGGTTAAAGCGGCCGGCGTGATGCTGACCACATCACCCCTAGTGTGCCGATGGTCAAGAAAATATGGGCCTAACACCATATTCTCAATATGTCTCAATGGGCGTGTAACGGGATCCTTTCCTTTTTTACTAAACATAGCTCGTAGAAAAAAAAATAATTATAGTTGTTTTAAACAGAAGAGCATAATTTTCTCATATTAGTTAGGTGACTGAGAACAACAAAGTGTTAACACAAAGAGCCATAAAAACAGCTTGATCAAGTCTGCCGATATTACTTTTATCTTTACTAACACCTCTCGAGACCCAAGAAGTTTTAAACTGGAATTATTAATCGTATATTTTGTTCGCATCATTTATACAGAATGTTTACTGTAGAATGTAGTTTTTGTTATAAATCTGGAATTATTCCATTTATTTATGAAGTGTCCCATCTGTGAATCAATAAACATTCATGTTTCTTTTAATTTGGAAGTTTTACAGTACATCAATATTTGATCGGCCGTAAAGAGAGTTAAGTCATCTTAAATTATTACATTCACATATTCATAAACACATTCACACACATTCACATGTGTATAAATATATCACACTTATATCACGAATACACGTGTGAAGAGGTACATACACATAAACTCTTATATATATATATATATATATATATATATATATATATATATATATATATATATATATATATATATATATATATATAATCATCGCCATCATCATCATAACAGCCCTTCAACTCCCAATGAGCATAGACCTTCAACAAACTCACGCCACGTCCATCTGTCTCGCGTACCATTAGTTCCAGGTCTCTGCATTGTAACCGTCCCACCCATTGTTATTTCCTTGTGAGACTGGGCACAGTACCAATTAAGTATTATGTAACCGTGTGGTCCTGTTATTAATTGTGTAAAACTTCTTTTTCCTTTTCTTATTTAATACATGTCTAAGTCTGTCTCGGTAGTACTGGCTTATAGCTCGCCAGAGGTGTTAATTACTTAGACCCTATCTGTGTTTTAGGCACGTTCCCTTCCTCTTATGGGTGTTATGCATGGAGAGCGTTAGTGGTTGTGATATGTGAAAAATGACAATGACATCTACTTTATCCAAACGTCAATAATTCTTCAACTGCCTGGTCAGTAACGATGAATTTTATTCAACAGTAAGTTGGTCAAAACAGCGACAACCAATGTACAAAAAATTAGACCTTTAGTACATCATATAAATCTTGGCTAATCTTCTTTTCGTGCAGAATACAAAAATCCAAGATGTTTAGCAAAGTTCTTCTCCAACCATCTTTGGTACATCATATAAATCTTGGCTAATCTTCGTTTCATGCAGAATACTAAAAATCCAACATGTTTAGCAAAATTCTTCTCCAACTATAATTTTTCCTTTGTCCTAGATAATCATATATGCATTTGCTTTATTTCAGCAGTTTTATCTGTCCTCCATTTTTTCTGTCTCACTTGTGTTATAATGGTTTTCTTTTTATAAATATATGCTGAAATACAAAACGACAGGCGCATCGTCAATTAATTACATGCACATTTAGCTGGATAAACCTCTTTGTGCAAAAATACACATAGATGAATGATCATCATCTTGTTGAGAACCTCAACTGTGAGTTGGATAGACATTGCACGTCCTTCTACGTGGTACGTTTCTCCAAAACTAACTGCTAGTCAAAAATTTCTTGCCGACAACCTTCGTAGTGGCTGAGCCTGCATTTCTATGACGACTGCCACGTAAATTAGCGTGCATTGTGTCAAAAACTGACCTAGCCGATTCTACCACTCTGTACCCTACCCTTAGTGTCTCGTTTTATTTTTTTTATTTTAGTTAAGAATCTTGCTTGTTTATTATAGCGAATGGTAGTTTTATATTTGATTATTATGACTAGACTCTAGCACGAATAAATGCTCAAGTGGTCGGTCAAACGGCCACAACATGTCTTCCGGACCTATTTTATTTCTGTCTCCAGTTCTCATGTGTTTATCAATGTCCCTCTATCTCTCCTACTCTGGTGATGCCAAAACAAGGAATGGCTTTATCCTTGTAAGGCTATCACAAGGTTTCAGCTCATCTGATAATGTCCGATAGTGACAAAAACAGACGGTGATTTAACGAGATAAAGTAGGGTGCGACGTGCAAGAGTACAGCTCATCCTTATAATTTATGGTGATTTAACAATCATGAGTATAGGAACACCAGGAAATGATATCATCGCTTCTGACAGATTGTGATATAACGATCAACGTCTTTTTGCTCATAATATTAACATCATTAGTATTTGGTAAATTGTGTTACACCATTTACATCAGACAAGTACTGGGGAAATTTCTGTCCCCCCTCTCCGCTCCATTTTTTTTCAGATACAGATAGCGATATTGTTAGATTTTAAATTTTAAGAATAACCTAGTACTGCAATATTGAAACATTCGATATTTTAAATTTGAAACTTCTTCAATTGCGTGATAATAATTTACTGCCAAAACTTATTTTCAAATTTGTTTCGTAGTCTGATTTCATAGTTTAAAAACCGGCAAATTTCTGGTCATCTTCACGTACGTCCTGAACGAACGAGAGAGCGATTTGAAATTATGCGCAAGTAGAGCCTAGAAGAAATCAATGTTACAAACTTAATCTTCAGCAAGGGTTTCTCACTAATTGGGACAGTATAAACCATGGTAACTAGAAAAATCATAAACTTTAATAGGCTAAATGAAAAATTCTTCTTTTACTATTCAAAGAATGAAAACGTTAATACTTTGAGTAATCATTTTTTTCAAAATAAAATCTGAATTACTGTCAAGGTTCGCAGACTGTTTCTATTTCATTCTTTGCTGTATTTGCTGTTTTAAGTCAACTGGTATCGATATTTGAATATTTAATATACAAAGGTAAGCCGCGGTAGCACAATGGTTAGTGCACTGGCTACCTAGCTCGGTGGTCCATGGTTCGATCCCCAGTTGAGGTGGGATTTTTTTTACCGCAAACGGCTCCGAGGTCGCCCAGCCTCATGAATTGGGAACCAGAGCAAATCTGGGAAGGTTAAGCCGGCCGGCGTGATGCTGACCACATCACCCCTAGTGTGCCGATGGTCAAGAAAATATGGGCCTAACACCACATTCCCAATATGCCTCTATGGGCATGTAACGGGATCCTTTACCTTTTATGCAAAGGCATTCTGTTTAAAAAATTTCGCTGATCTCACATTGAGAAATGATTACTACAATGACATGCCATGACAACAAGAGACACGTACTACAATATTATTGATTGTATCATAGATATACTGCCATTGCTTGCAGTCATGTCCATAATAGCTAAACGTGCACACGACTTGCTGATGTAGACAACCTTAATACTACCAATACAATCACTAAAAATAATAACATTTTATGCTAGAGCTTTTTTGTGTAATATCTGACAGGCATCGTGACTGACAGCTTCTGCATAGGCGATAACTCCTGTCGTCAACGGAGAGATGGGAAGGGTTGTCCTACTTCTCTCGACAGATAGCTTGTAATCCAGACCACTGTGCATCGACGTATGTCACGGGTGTCCCCAAAACAAACTTGGTGGTTATAAAAACATATAAGTATTTCACCATTTCACGCAAGACGTACTCTAGGGAAATCAGCCATAAGTACCCAACAGTACTCCGAGCATTAGGCACATAATATTGAGGCGCAACACAGACATTCATCAAAGCTAAAATGTCATTGGTCCAGTCACCCTTCAATGGCCAGATAGTCTTGATGTAAAATAAAGCCAGACACCATTTCCAGAGTGTCCAAAATCCTTTTCAAGAAGTAGTTACCCAGAAGCGATAGCTTGTCATAGACTGTGTCATACGTGCATATCTTATTTTATTCTTATTAATAATTGCCAGGTCATCACCATCAAGTGTAGGGAAATTATTTGTGGGACTGAAGACATTTCATCATATTTGTCGCAAGTCCAGTTTAGAGTTTAAACGTATTTAAGGAGTTAATTCATTAAATCAATATTATTTTTTTAACTTAGTTGATTGAATTATCTTGGACCATTATTTATTTTCTAATTTTATATACAATCGTATATGTTGGTAATAAATTTACATCTTATATTATCACTTGTGTATATCTTTTTTGCAATGAGTGTGTAAGTGTATCATTGTTTTCCTGCAGCTAAACCGGAAGTGGGGTTTCTGCATCTTTCAAAATCCCAGAGTGAAGCCGTCGCTGGAGATCAAAATACCCACTGAAGCCTTTTTTACTCTCAATGAGAATTCACCTTCTCTCATACATTCTTGGTGTCCTAAGTAGGCCTAATTACTTAAAAGCCATTACCATAGGAGGTCTTGGGGATTTCATCTCAAATTCAAGTTTGTCATTTGACAAAAACCTGGCCACCAAGCGATACAGATGGCAAGTTGTAGTAAACAAGATGAGATTATAACAGTCTTGGAGAAGGTTTACCAGACGTTATAATTAACGGCAGATTGCGTGATATAATGATTTATGACAACATGCCACGAGGAGGAGCTATACCGTATGTAAGTAAAAGGTCAAGGATCCCGTTACTCGCCCATTGGGCATATTAGGAATACGGTGTTAGGCCCGTATTTTCTTGACCATCGGCACACTAGGGGTGACGTGGTCAGCATCACAATACCTTATGTGGTCAGGTAATAAACTTTAGATGGGGAGGTTACTTTCACTAAAAATAAGACGTCTTACGCGTGGTTGGTTTGGAATTAGAATATTAAACTAAATTTAAATATGATTTTATGTCTCTCAACAGAACCTCTGTCACGGGTTGTGTCCCCTGCTCTGCAGGGATAGTCCAACATTGGCCACAATTAGAGTATACAATGAGTGTCTTTAAAGTATCTACCTTCGCTCAAGATTACTCTTGGCAGCGTTGTAAATAAAGGGATTGTGCTTTTATTTTAGGGAGTTTTCATTGGATATTTCTGAAATAAAGCACATTGCCTAATTTTTCAAGGCTATTATGAACTATGTATCTGCCCGCTTTTAATATGAAGAGAAAGATTTGTTAGCTCATTCGGATCCCCCAATATTCCGTTAAGTAGCTCTGTTTTATTTATATTTAATATAACTGATTCATTCGTGTGCACGTCTCTCTGTAATCATTAAATCAACTATTAATTATAAATTATTTGTAAATACATATAACAAATTTAATAATCAATTATTGTTTTAAAAAGAGTGAATGAATAAATGAGGCTGGTGGACAAATAAATGTGTAGTTTTTCTTCACAGAAAGGGTTCAGGTGGGGATTTATTTAGGCGGTGAGTTCCTTGCTTTGGCGAGATTAAAATGACTTATCTGGCAAGATGTTGACTGGTTTGTTGATTACTCCGTCAATTATCGACTGCTGTGGTGCGGCACGTCCCAGGCCTAGTTGCAGAGTTATCCGCTCCTAACGCCAAGGCAAGGATCTTCACAACCTGTCAAAGGCAGGCATCTAGAGTAGATCACAAGCTATTGATCCACAGTATCAAGCTGGTATCACACACACTGGTATTTCCAATTTGTACGATGAACTGGTATCCCCAACATGTACCACAAACTGGTATATCCGACTTGTACCACAAACTGGTATATCCGACCTGTACCACAAACTGGTATATCCGTCCTGTACCACAAACTGGTAAATCCGACTTGTACCACAAACTGTAGAAGAAAACAAAAGTCTCTGCTAAGTATTGGGTTCCTGATACTTCGTCAGGCGCTTTCCAGCTATCACTTCCACCGCTCCTTTTTTCTTAGTATTTTAACCGTACCTGAGCATAAATCATAAACCCAGTGGATTGGGTGGAAAATCATCGTTACTCTCAGTTAATGTGATTTTTAAAATGTGACTGTACAGCGGAAACGACTTTTGCCTGGTTTACACATGTTTAAATATACATACGAACTGATTAAAATGTTGATATAATAAATATGTACACCCTGACGTCATCACCATCCACTCTTTGCTCCACGTGCAGCCTGGCGCTACCTCTGCTTTTGGTTTCCTGTGAAAGAACAGGCATGAAGCAGTCACCAGCGCTTCCTGTGGTGGTTTATGGCTCTATCATTTTCATATACTGAGGTTACCAGCCTCTTATGAACTTGTACAACCACCAACGAGTTAAACATGTCAAATGTAAAATACAGAATCATAAAATGTACGTTACAACTCATCCCGTATCGGGTTATAGCCTGACAAAGAAGACGTTCAAATAATGTCTGGCCACAGGGTCTGAGTTCGTCTTACAGGCAGTCGAGTAATACTTAAATGATAATCCCACTATTATTTTGTTTATAGGTTTTGAAGACTTTGTGGTTTGTCGTACGGAAAGTAAATTGTTTTATTTGCCCCGTGTAAGTCGAGTGGATGTCGACAGATACGCGAGAAAAAGGTATAGAAAATAGATTTCACTGGTGGTAGATTGAGGGAAAGATATGTCTCTGGAGTTATTAGGTTATCTCCTCCAGCCTATCCGTACGACTGTACTTTATTATCAAACAGCCTTTTTTCTTTCTGTCAAGAATAGGTAAGTTACTCTACACACACACAGCTATGTGACAACAAGACACACAAACGTGAAAAAACTACGGATAAATGGATATGGGTCTGACCAATACACAAGGGTAAGTTTCTTTGTAGTTAATTATCATTTAAACTCGACAACTTCAAAATATCTGAAGTAAAAGATCAAAGAGTCATTTATATGCATATAAAATAAAGCAGAAAAGTGCACCCTCCCCGAATGGAGAAAAAAACCCAAAATTATTAACCCAAAGGTTGGAGGTTAGCACTAGGTTACAGAATGAACAGTATTGGTACTCTATGAGACCCAGTAAAGTAAACAAAATTTAGACATATCAGATATATGGATAGTTTCCAGCAAACAAGGAAAATACTCACACACTCTCTCAAACAGTGGCCACTCTAACACTCTTACCTAATTGCCTGGTATGGTAGGTCTATAATTTCCCTTGGTAATAGAATTAGTCCATGAATATATTATCTAGTTCACTTAATATTCTGTCACCCCAGTTGTCGCAGATCCAAATTGGCCCCAGTTCATCCCCAGAACTAACTAGTGAGGTGAACGCCTAATATGGTGCTTCTCCTGGATATAAGTGTTACTACAAATAGTGAAAACTGTGAGAGTTCTTGAGGTTCACCCTTTCTCGGGGAAAATACTTCCAGTGTTGGGAAACATCTGGTTGCTAAAAAATTGTTACATGTGATGATGATGGTTCTTCTATCGGCTAACTCTGTGTTAGAGCGCAGAGTCTGCACAGCGTATGTATCTAGGGAGATACTCCACTGCGGCTGATAAAAATATAAATCTGGATTTGGTAAGTCCAATGGTTAAATGTTATTGTTCTCAAATACCATTTGGCGAGTGAACGTTTCTAAATGAAATTGGTAACGCACAAGCGAAGTATAGGAGAAAAGTAACAAACAGAAGAAGACCGCTGGACGCCCTTGTGATCAGGTCTGCGAAGAATACAAGAAAAACATTTATGGAAAAAATTATACTACTATATATACACACATACGAGGACAAGACGATCGCTTATCTACACCGTCAGTCCTGACTAAGTTTAAAAGGCACACGGTGTTTCTTTACGCCTACACGCTAGCAGACGTCGCTGGCGGCTGGGTCGGTTGGGCTGAGTTATGTTAACTCGCCCACCCCTGCTCGCGCCGGCGGTCAGCGTACAATGTTAATTATTATTTAATTTCTCCATACGCGCTCCCTAAACAATGATCGCCTGTCATTAAATAGCTATTAAATTTTGGACGTCTGTTAGTGTTGTCGCATGGTATTAAAATAATAGACACTATAATAACAAATATACACAATGAAATATAACGTGTATGTCTATACTCCCACTATCAGTCGCTTTAATGCCTATAAGTCCGGTCAGCTAAACCGTCGGGTTTATCTCTCTCCTGTAGAGATTAAGTGTCGCGTCTGCCTACACTGTTAATTTATTACCGTCTATGTATGTGGGTAGCAGGTAGCGTGATTTAACATTATTCTTTGAATATCTGGTATAAAATCGCTACGCGTTACTTTATTTCACTCGTGTTACTAGCGAGAAAAATCTAAGTGAAGAATAAATGTTAAAAGCTTTCACTTTTTAAATCATTAACACTATTATCCTTTTACCAGAAAATACAGAATGAAATTCTCCACGAACACTAATACACCATATTTACAAGAATTGGGTTCTAGGACTGATCGCTAGAATATTCAAAATTCTGACTGACTTCTGATAGTTGGGTTAAGAAAACATCAGTATATATATATACTGTATCATTAAATTGCTCTGATCTCTAATGTTGTTAATTTCACGCTACGGTGAGAACGAAAATTCAGAAACTAGCGCTCAAGATGAAAGCTTACGATTCGGCTACCAGAATCTCTCGTCTGGCGCTGTTGACCGACATCAGAGGCTTTACTTACGGCTAACGGGTAACTCTTTAAAATGCCCGTGTCTCGAGATCAAAGAGCACAGGGGATTCCACTTTCCCTAAGTAAAAACCTCAAAAGGGTCTGTGTTTCGTCTCTTCCCCGTGCTGTTTGTCTGAGAGGTATTATGATTGACAGATGAAGCTCGCGTTAGTGGACGAGGTAAACAAACCTGATTTGCTTTCCTGTTATTACTGACAGGTCACGAAGTTTGTAAACACTGTGTTAGCTCGTGTTAAAAGAAAAGAGGCGTGACGAAAGAGTAGCTGTGTAAGTGAAGACAGACAGTATAATGCATGTTTTTAGCTAGCAAATCACAGAGCAATTTTTCATCTCCCCCTTCTCTCATCAAATTTCCCATGACAAAACTAATTTCAAACTCCTCCCATATAGGGTATTGACACTTCCCCTTTTAGATGATATGTCTTTACTCCATAGCAAACCTTCCGTTTAATTTGTTATTATAAATGTTGACAAAGACGAGTGTCCATTCACCGGTAAGTTATGTAACTTTCATGCCGGCAATTCGTATTTATCTTCCGATTGTCAATACGGGAAGTGTGGAGGAGAGATGCGCCTGGGTTTGTTTAAACATCGGTAAGTCCGATTTATCTACCTGGTCCCAGCTGTTTTGTTAATGTTACCTCTACCCGAGGAAGATTCGACAAAATAACAACACGAAACCTGAGTTATGCGTTCCAATTGTGAGAGAAAATACAGGCTAGGAAGACATAAAAAGATGGCACAGTATGGACAAGACTGGTAAAACAAAATTAAATTAATAGCACTGTCATTTTGTGGCAACGCCACAAGAGCCATTCGTGCGTGGGCAGAAATTCAACTTAAAATCTAACGCAGTTTAAGTTTTCTCTACCGCACTTTCCTTTCTCCTCAAGGAGAGATCTCAGAAAAAGGAGTAGTAATAAGGATTCCGGTATAAGACTGGCCACAGGACTAGAAGTGTCTTCCAACATTAGGAAGTATAACATTTAAATTATAGTATTGAGAGCCACAAGTCCGAGGAATCTTTCACAAGTGTGAAGAGTAAGGAGTTTATATTAAATCAGAGCACCTGAGGGACAACTGCATCTTAAGCAGTTGTACGACATTACGGGCTCTCTGTGCATTAAGTCTGGATTTAATTCTTAACACATTCGGGGTAAGTTGTAACATGTAAATTTTATGAATTTTTATGTCCCTTTGACACGTTTGAATGACGTATTGATGTATTGTTGCATATGAGGCTGGCAGCTTCATTAAATAAAAGAGCTGCCACATAAACCATGACTGCAAGAACCTGTGGCTCCTTCGTACGGGGTCTCCTGAAAAGGAACCAATAGCTGAGGTAAACCAGGATACAAAGGGAGCAGGGAGTCGATGATGAGAACATCCACATATATGTATGTATATATATTATTTTTAATTCAGATCTTTTTGTGTACATATAGGCCTGAGAAGAATACACTTGCCGGCTTCCGTTCTGCTAAAACGCGTTCATGCGACTCGATGGGTTGAGATTTAATGCTTAAAGGCATCGGGGAAAAATTCTGAGGAAGGAAATGGTGCAGGATAGCGCAGGTCGCCTGAACTTTACATCATGTGACTTAAAAGAGACCTTTCTTTCCTCTCAGTTTTTGGTACCAGTTGCCAGATGTCATCATTAGACACCAACAACAGACGGGTCCTGAGGACAATTGACGAGGTAACCTGAGCAGTTAACCTCGGGCTTGCAAGGGATGTGCTGCTGCCAAACTAGCTAGACTCTTGAAGAGAAGGAACAATCAAAACTTCACAGGGAACCAGCAGTTACAGAGTTCAACTGTCCCCACACCGTCAGTTAAGTACCCAGTGCTGGCTTAACTGTCCCCACACCGTCAGTTAAGTACCCAGTGCTGACTCAACTGTCCCCACACCGTCAGTTAAGTACCCAGTGCTGGCTCAACTGTCCCCACACCGTCAGTTAAGTACCCAGTGCTGGTTCAACTGTCCCCACACCGTCAGTTAAGTACCCAGTGCTGGCTCAACTGTCCCCACACCGTCAGTTAAGTATCAAGTGCTGGCTCAACTGTCCCCACACCGACAGTTAAGTACCCAGTGCTGGCTCAACTGTCCCCACACCGTCAGTTAAGTACACAGTGCTGGCTCAACTGTCCCCACACCGTCAGTTAAGTACCCAGTGCTGGCTCAGCTGTCCCCACACCGTCAGTTAAGTACCCAGTGCTGGCTCAGCTGTCCCCACACCGTCAGTTAAGTACCCAGTGCTGGCTCAGCTGTCCCCACACCGTCAGTTAAGTACCCAGTGCTGGCTCAGCTGTCCCCACACCGTCAGTTAAGTACCCAGTGCTGGCTCAACTGTCCCCACACCGTCAGTTAAGTACCCAGTACTGGCTCAACTGTCCCCACACCGTCAGTTAAGTACCCAGTACTGGCTCAACTGTCCCCACACCGTCAGTTAAGTACCCAGTACTGGCTCAACTGTCCCCACACCGTCAGTTAAGTACCCAGTGCTGGCTCAGCTTACAGATACTTAATCTTTACAAAACCATAATGGCGGAATATCTTCCGACGAAGATACCTTTAACTGTGTTTTTTTAATTTTTTCTGAACTAACATCAACCAAAAGAGCGGGACGTGGAAATGTATAAAGAACAATTTGTTAATTACACTTGTAAAAGAACAATTTGTTAATTACACTTGTAAAAGAACAATTTGTTAATTACATTTGTAAAAGAACAATTTGTTAATTACACTTGTAAAAGAACAATTTGTTAATTACACTTGTAAAAGAACAATTTGTTAATTACACTTGTAAAAGAACAATTTGTTAATTACACTTGTAAAAGAACCATTTGTTAATTACACTTGTAAAATAACCATTTGTTAATTACACTTGTAAAAGAACAATTTGTTAATTACACTTGTAAAAGAACCATCTGTTAATTACACTTGTAAAAGAACCATTTGTTAATTACACTTGTAAAAGAACCATTTGTTAATTACACTTGTAAAAGAACCATTTGTTAATTACACTTGTAAAAGAACCATTTGTTAATTACACTTGTAAAAGAACAATTTGTTAATTACACTTGTAAAAGAACCATTTGTTAATTACACTTGTAAAAGAACCATTTGTTAATTACACTTGTAAAAGAACAATTTGTTAATTACACTTGTAAAAGAACAATTGAAAGTACATTTTTTGACGAGACGTGTCACCACCTGGGACAACCTGAAGGACCCGCTCGATATATGTATGTACTCGTATATATAAAATAAAAATAGATAGTCTCATAGCACGTACTGCTTTAGGGAAGTTCATGTTGGAGACTTCACTCCGCTACGTCCAGCTTTATGAGTTTGGGTGACAAAGTGCGTACAAGAATTCTTCTGTATTCTTAAACACGCATATACCTGTATGTCAGCTCACATGCATGCACGTAATATATGTAAATGCGTAGGCCTACATTACAAATATATATTAAGACACACCGCCAGAGTTAACCGTCAGAAGTCTACAGCCTGAACTCTGGTGTTGAAATAAATCAATCAACCGTAACTAAAGTCGATATCGTTTACGCGCATGAAAGACCTTCTTTTCATGGCTGAAGAAGCCCTACTTAATATTCTATTTTTGTTTCGTTAAAGCGACCACATTCACACCAGTTTCGCTTTTAACCTTCACTGTTGGATACCACTAACAAGTGTTAAACGAGTGGTATTTTGTATAAAAGAACCGGTGTTCCATTTTGAATATAACACACCCCCTACTTCATCGGTATTTTTTGTATTTTGTTTATATTTTTACGTCTCTCGGTTTAGTAAAGTATTTCTGTCCATTCGCGATTGGATACATATTTTCTTGATCTATCTATCTATCTATCTATCTATCTATCTATCTATCTATCTATCTATCTATCTATCTATCTATCTATCTATCTATCTATCTATCTATCTATCTATTAACCCTTTGAAAATAAAGTTCGTTCGTTCGTTCGTTCTATCTATCTATCTATCTATCTATCTATCTATCTATCTATCTATCTATCTATCTATCTATCTATCTATCTATCTATCTATCTATCTATCTATCTATCTATCTGTCTGTTTATCTATCTATCTATCTATCTATCTATCTTTCTATCTATCTTTCTTTCTATTTATATGTCTATCTGTCTGTCTGTTTGACTATCTATCTTTCTACCTACCTACTTACTTAACGACTATCTATCCGACTGTCTGCCTATATATCTGTCAGTCACGCTGTCTTCAATCAGTAATTTGTATAGATTTCCCCAGCATCATACACAAATACCCCCCCCCCTTAAATTACTTCTACCCCTCCCTTATATGTATTACTTCTTACTCTCAAATGACACTTTCTGTCATTTCTAACAAGTTGTTTTGACACATCATGTCGTGAATCTATTATCTCTTTCAAGTACCAGTTCTCCAGAGTTGTCAGCTTCAGAAACACTTTCTGCGAGAGATACGCTTCCCATTTACATGTTCCATTCAGCGACTGCTTAGTTCTAGACCTATGAAACTCAGGGGCGGAGAATAACTGGCAGTGTTGGTATATTCATTCACGTAGGAAGTTAGAAAATATTGGACACATGCTATATAATGATTGCATGTTTATATGTATGTAGGTTTGTACGTATAAATATGTGTTTACAAGTCACCTAGAATCTATTAATATGTGTGCGCATATGTAGGCCTACAATCTATATGAACGTGAGTATGAATATAAAGTGTAAGTTGTTTTCCCATGCTTGTCAGTATTCAGAATGTATGTATCTTTATGTTTTAATATGGTTGTAACTAACGAACGAACGAACGAACGAACTTTATTTTCAAAGGGTTGAGAATTGGGCACGCAGGCCCGTCTGACATTCTGCCCTTCCTTTCTCTCACCTTTCATACTGAATTCATTTATTCTCATATGCATTTTACATATCAAATTCAAGGAATTCAACGTTGTAAAGTAAAATAATAATATAGCACTCTCATATTAACATTAATTACTTATAAGCATGACATAACATATGTTGAAAAGTACAAACATTATCAGATATAGATAGATAGATAGATAGATAGATAGATAGATAGATAGATAGATAGATAGATAGATAGATAGATAGATAGATAGATAGATAGATAGATAGATAGATAGATAGATAGATAGATAGATAGATAGATAGATAGATAGATAGATAGATAGATAGATAGATAGATAGAACGAACGAACGAACGAACTTTATTGATAGATAGATAGATAGATAGATAGATAGATAGATAGATAGATAGATAGATAGATAGATAGATAGATAGATAGATAGATAGATAGATAGATAGATAGATAGATAGATAGATAGATAGATAGATAGATAGATAGATAGATAGATAGATAGATAGATAGATAGATAGATAGATAGATAGATAGATAGATCAAGAAAATATGTATCCAATCGCGAATGGACAGAAATACTTTACTAAACCGAGAGACGTAAAAATATAAACAAAATACAAAAAAATACCGATGAAGTAGGGGGTGTGTTATATTCAAAATGGAACACCGGTTCTTTTATACAAAATACCACTCGTTTAACACTTGTTAGTGGTATCCAACAGTGAAGGTTAAAAGTGAAACTGGTGTGAATGTGGTCGCTTTAACGGAACAAAAATAGAATATTAAGTAGGTAACTATAAAATTAGAGGTGCATATATATGTACGTGAATATGTGTGTGGGTGTGTGTGTGCGTGTGCATGAGTGTCTTCATGCATGTACATTATTGCATTATTTTTTTTAAAAGCACTGCAAGTGTGTATTGATAGGAAAGCCAGAAAGCAGAATTACAACATCTCAAGTTTTCATAAATATATACATTCATATGTGCCATTTGTATCTGTTTAAACGAGTAAGTAAATAGACATACCGTTACGTATAAATCTTACATAATCATATTCTTGTGATTGTGTGTGTGTGGATCTATGTGTGTAAAATTAAAATTGAGCACAGGATGTCACCCGTGTGTTGCCGGGGCCCGAAGGGGGAGCAAAGAATAGTAACACTGTACCCTACCATGCATGTTGTAAAAAGCGACTAAGGAGGGTTGGGCATGGGGCTGATTACCCCATCCCGTAAAAAACGTCAACACAGGACATTACTTGAAGAGAAAAAAGCAATAATAAAAGACAGCCAAAAACAGAAATGATGTAGACATCATAAACTCAACTAATTAAAAAAAAAGTTAAGCAAACAGACATCCAGGGCTGGATTTAGACATAGTGAGGTCCTAAGATATAGTAAGGTGTTTTAGACATAGTGAGGCCCTAAGCTATAGTAAGGTGTTTTAGACATTTGGCAATTGGTATCAGAGAACAAGGCCCTGCAACAACTGAACGTGGCAAGAATAACGCCAAGATGTATAACAAATCAAGCTACATTAGAGCTTTAAAGATATGCCTTTAATGTTTCGGTTCCAAGACATTTATTATAGCATAAAATATATCCAAATTGTTCCTAGAGCGTCAAGTGAGTCACCCACCTCGCTACACCAGAGAAGCCATTTCAGACTGTGAGACCATATGATGTAGCGTATGCCTAAATCCGGGACCACGGGCATGTCTACAAGTAGGGAATACAAGCAAACATTAGAAAATGTCTTTAGACAAATTGTTCATCGAAGACACAGTCCTGCAGACAGACATGTGTACAATTATGGAAGACAAGCAGGCATTAGAAAATGTTTTAACAAATCGTGGACGCCATAGAAGAAGCAGATTGTCAGCATGGTCTTCGCCTACCCCGTTAAACCCGTAAGTAGTAGGGTATGTTGGACTTAGGTATCATTCAGGCGGCGGCGTGTGACTTTTATATAGCAAAATACTCGATCGATTTCAGGCGGCGTTTCAGGCGGCGGCGCATGACTTTTATATAGCAAGGAAAAAAAAAACAGGTATCATTCAGGCGGCGGCGTGTGACTTTTATATAAGGAAATACTCAGGCGGCGTTTCAGGTGGCGGCGCATGACTTTTATATAGCAAGGAAAAAAAAAACAGGTATCATTCAGGCGGCGGCGTGTGACTTTTATATAAGGAAATACTCAGGCGGCGTTTCAGGCGGCGGCGCATGACTTTTATATAGCAAGGAAAAAAAAACAGGTATCATTCAGGCGGCGGCGTGTGACTTTTATATAAGGAAATACTCAGGCGGCGTTTCAGGCGGCGGCGCATGACTTTTATATAGCAAGGAAATAAAAAACAGGTATCATTCAGGCGGCGGCGCATGACTTTTTATATAGTAATATATTAGTGTTTTTTTTTTAGATAACAGGAAGGCGTTATTTATAGACATATATTAATTCTGCAGGAGTGAGGCAGGGGCAAGAGGGCGGGATGACTTTTTATATAAGGAATTGAGGAGGAGGGTAGGAGGAGGTAGATGACTTTTTATATAGTAATATATTAGTGTTTATTTTTAGATAACAAGAAGACGTTCTTTGTAGACATATATTAAGTCTGCAGGAGTGATGCAGGGGCAAGATAGCGGGATGACTTTTTATATATGGAACTGAGGAGGAGGGTAGTAGGAGGCAGATGACTTTTTATATAGTAATATATTAGTGTTTATATTTAGATAACAAGAAGACGTTATTTATAGACATATTAATTCTGCAGGAGTGATGCAGGGGCAAGATGGCGGGATGACTTTTTATATAAGGAATTGAGGAGGAAGGTAGGCGGAGGTAGATGACTTTTTATATAGTAATATGTGTTGTTTTAGATAATAGGAAGACGTTATTTATAGACATATATTAATTCTACAGGAGTGATGCAGGGGTACGATGGCGGGATGACTTTTTATATAAGGAATTGAGGGGGAGGGTAGGAGGAGGCAGATGACTTTTTATATAGTAATATGTGTTGTTTTAGATAACAAGAGGACGTTATTTATAGACATATATTAATTCGACAGGGGCGATGCAGGGGCAAGATGGCGGGATGACTTTTTATATAAGGAAAATGTGGCAGAGGGTAGTCGGAGTAGGGTGATTTTTTATATAGTAATATATTAGTGTTTTTTTTTTGATAACAAGAAGGCGTTATTTATAGACATATATTAATTCTGAAGGAGTGATGCAGGGGCAAGATGGCGGGATGACTTTTTATATAAGGAATTGAGGGGGAGGGTAGGAGGAGGCAGATGACCTTTTATATAGTAATATGTGTTGTTTTAGATAACAAGAGGACGTTATTTATAGACATATATTAATTCGACAGGGGCGATGCAGGCGTAAGATGGCGGGATGACTTTTTATATAAGGAAAATGTGGCAGAGGGTAGGCGGAGTAGGGTGACTTTTTATATAGTAATATATTAGTGTTTTTTTAGATAACAAGAAGAGACTATATTTAGACTTGAGACATGACTTTTATATAAGGAAAACGGGCAGGTGCGCTGGAGGGACAAGATGGCGGGATGACTTTTTATATAAGGAATTGAGGAGGCGAGTAGACGGAGCTCAGGAGGAACACTGCTCGAACAGGAACACTGTTTATTTAAACTGCACAACAGTAATATTAGTTGGACCTCCAACAATTTCGTCCTGTCGACATTCTTTCATACAGTTCACTTGCCAATGATAGTAGACTCTGTACTACGTTGCACTATCTGGCTCTCTTTAGATTTTACTACTGATTATCTTCTTTTTTCTTAAAACTGCTTTGACTGTTTAACTATTGCTGTTCATGTTCAAGTTTTTGGGTTGTAATTACCGGACAACTCCAGGGAATGACTCTTTCCCTGAACCTAGCAGACTCCTATACTGGCCCCGAATAACAGGCTCACTGCACTATTTTAACTACTGCACTCTACATACCATAATAACGAATAAGAGCATAACACGCTCTTCCATTCTTCCATTCCTTGTTAGGATACTACAATACTTGTACATATGTTGAAGACTTGTACTGCACAAATCTGCCACCGGCAGACCTACGAATTCACATAGAATCTTAAGCAAGTCACTGTTGTCTCAACATGGCTACCCTCGTGTACTGGGGTACGTGTGACCTGCACCGCTTCACTCACGCTTCTGACTGAGGTGCTGAAAAGCGTGACTAACCAATTTTGTTACCGTTCGAATATATGGAAGTCCGTCTCGTGCATATTATTTTCGCGCATCCTCTGTTTCTACTCTGTCAAGGCTATCTTATGTTTGACTCTCACTATTCCTTCATAGGCATTAGAAAATGTTTTAACAAATCGTGGACGCCATAGAAGAAGCAGATTGTCAGCATGATCTTCGCCTACCCCGTTAAACCCGTACGGTGATTGCCTGAGAGAGGCGAGACGCAAGCAAAAAACAAGAGACAGGTATAACAGTTTATATTTCCACTTCCCTTAATTTTCGCCGCAGAAACGACTTAGAGACAGCAGAGATAGAATGTGTGTGGTTGGAAATAAAGCTACCGAATCAGGGCCCATTTCTGGTGGAATACCTTTATCGAAATCCTAGTGCAGGACCTATATGGTACGAAGATTTCACCATAATGATGGACAATGTATTTGCCACAGTCAAGGAGGTTGTTCTTCTTGGTGATTTCAACATCGATATACACAATTCAAATCTAACATGGAAAAATATAATATTATCGTACAACTTAAAACAAATAGTTAACCAGCCTACAAGAGTAACACAAGCATCAACCACACTAATCGACCACATCTACGTAACTTGCCCAGAAAACATCATAGAATGCTCTGTCCCTAATATTGCAATGAGTGACCACTATCCAATATGCTGTACATGGTCAAATAATAAATGTAAAGTTCCAAAAAATAAACATGTAAGTATCAAATTTAGAAGTTTCAAACATTTCAGTAAGGAATTATTTTTAAATGACTTGCTAACTGCACCTCTCGCCCGTGTTTACCAACTTCCTGATCCGGATGACGCTATTGAATACTGGACAAAAAATTTTTATAATGTTTTTGACACGCACGTACCAGCTAAGGAAATTCGCGTCAAACGACAATTAAAATCTCCGTGGATCACGCAGGAAGTGTTGGAGGCTATGAGGCAGAGAGATCAAGAGCACAAAAATAAGGACCTCAACACATACAGGGTATACAGGAACAAAGTTCAATATTTAATTCGGAAAGAAAAGAAAAATCATTTTAGAAATATGGTTCAGAACAAATCAAATAGTAAGGAAATATGGAAGGCAATTAACACCTTAGCGAAAAAACGTAATGCACCAGACTCATTCTCTTCCAACACTTCATTTACTTGCACAGACTTCAGCAATCACTTTCAAGTAGAAATAAACAGTCTGAAATCCACAATACCACCTTCCTGTAGTGACTTAGACAAACTTTCAGCATTCTGTAAGAACAAATGTACAAACTCAGTTCCACCCGACATTCCTTTTATGACAGTTAATGAAGTGTATAACTATCTTATTGGCCTTAAGGATAATAGCTCATCAGGGCTTGACGGAATTAGTAATCGAATACTGCGTTACGCCGCACCAGCTATTAGTGATTCACTAACTTTTATATATAATCAATGTATTGCTAAAAGTTATTTTCCTTCGGCCTTTAAGATTGCCAAAGTATATCCTCTCTTCAAACCTGGCTCGTCAGATAACAGTAACCTTGGTAACTATAGACCAATTTCTCTTTTATCATCGCTTTCTATACCACTAGAAAAACACATACATAAAGCAACACTACATTACCTAGTTAGCAATGACTTGCTAATTGACAGTCAGTCAGGGTTTCGACAAAAGCATTCATGCCACACAGCTCTAACTAAGATGATAGACAACTTGCACCTAAACATCAATAACGATAACATATGTGGTGCAATCTTTGTAGACTTTAGGAAAGCATTTGATATGTTAGATCACGCTGTTTTAATAAGAAAATTAGAAACAATGAAAGTTAACTTTAAACTAGTGACATTACTTAAATCATTCCTGTCCGACAGACAGCAAGTAGTGTGGTACAATAACTCCTTGTCAAGCCCAACTACTATTGACACTGGTGTTCCTCAGGGTTCTATTCTCGGCCCTCTACTTTTTTCCATTTACATAAATGACCTTCCACTACACATCGAGCACTCATCCTGCGACCTATTTGCCGATGACTGTACCATTTATACTAGTGATAAAAGTTGCAACACGCTAGAAATATTATTACAAAGCGACACAGACAATCTTATTAAGTGGAGCATTGAAAACTGCATGCAAATAAATATCACTAAAACAAAATGTATGATAATATCAACTAGACAAAAATTACAAAACTCGCCGAAAACAACACTTCAGCTCTACATTAGAACCTCTTTAATTGAAAATGTAAATGAATATAAAACACTAGGACTCATAATTGACCAACATTTAAGTTGGAATTTGCATGTACAAGCACTGACCAAACAAACGGCACAAAAAATTTACCAGTTAGCTAAAATCAAACATTTCCTAGATGAGGAGACACGAAAAATTTTCTATACATCCCAGATACAAACACTTCTAGACTATTGTTCCACAATTTGGGATGGCTGCACCATGTCCAACACTAAAAGACTCTATTCATTACAAAAACGTGCAGTGCGCCTAATTTCAGACAAAAACCTCACACAGTGTGTAGACGAATATACATATCTTAACATATTACCACTAAGAAAGCGCCTTCTCTTCAACAAAGCCAAATTTATTCACAAAATTTTGTCACAGAATGCTCCAACGTATCTGTGGCCTATTTTCAAATACAGCGGAAGACGCAGTCAACGCTTAAATAAATTACACATGCCCAAGCCTAGGCTCGACTTATTCAAGAAAAGTTTAGCTTTTTCTGCTGCTCATCTGTGGAATACTCTTCCACACGACTTAAAAAAATACTCTTAGTCCATATTCATTCAATCACAGACTTTTCAAATACATCATGAGTGCAGATTATATGCCACCCTAATTTCGTTATGTTCTTAAATAATTACATAACATCATATGTAGGTTTTAAAGTTAATTTTGTCCTGTTTAGTATAAATTATGATACGCATCTGTAAATCTGTGTAACTGTTATTGTACTGTTACAATGTTGGGATTTTATTTTATTGTACTTTTTTTGTTATTTTATTATTTAAGTAACATTTAGGATACGTGTGAGAATAAATGGATTAACTATGGAAGAAGAGAGAAAGGAAGGGCAGAATGTTAGACGGGCCTGCGTGCCCAATTCTAAACCCCTTGAAAATAAAGTTCGTTCGTTCGTTCTATCTATCTATCTATCTATCTATCTATCTATCTATCTATCTATCTATCTATCTATCTATCTATCTATCTATCTATCTATCTATCTATCTATCTATCTATCTATCTATCTATCTATCTATCTATCTATTAATGTTTATTTTTATTTATTTTATTTTTACATTCATTATTATTATTATTATTCTTTTTTAATGTTAAAAACGTACTTTAATTATGATGATTATTGCAAATGTAATATTACTTTTATAATGATAAATGCCTTAATTATGCTTATAGTAAATGTGAGGATGAAAGGATATAGTATATATGATGAGAGAGAGAGGAAGGGCAGAATGTCAGACGGGCCTCCGTGCCCAATTCTTAACCCTTTGAAAATAAAGTTCGTTCGTTCGTTCGTTCGTTCGTTCCCCTTATCTGCCACACAAGTAGTGGTCAGCTTGAGGCCATTTCTATGATGTGGTTATATAAGAGTTATAAGAGAAATAGATGTGGTTATATGAGAATTATGAGAGAAATAGATGTGGTTATATGAGAGTTATGAGAGAAATAGATGTGGTTATATGAGAGTTATAAGAGAAATAGATGTGGTTATATGAGAGTAATGAGAGAAATAGATGTGGTTATATGAGAGTTATGAGAGAAATAGATGTGGTTATATGAGAGTTATGAGAGAAATAGATGTGGTTATATGAGAGTTATGAGAGAAATAGATGTGGTTATATGAGAGTTATGAGAGAAACCTGAGACAGACGAAAAATATATAAGAAAAATAGATGTTGTTTTATGAGAGTGATGCCTGAGATAGACGGGCAACCAACATTATGAGAGAAATAGATGTGGTTATACGAGAGTGATGAGAGAAGTCTGAGATAGACGGACAACATTATGAGAGAAATAGATGTGGTTATATGAGAGTGTAAAGTTTCTTTTCTTCTTTCCACTCTGTAAAGTGTCAGTCGGTATGCTCTGTAAGGAAGAGTGGTGTGTTGTTGAGATCAGGCATGCTCCAGTCTACCCAGCTGTAAATGGGTAACTCACCCTAGTCCTGAGTTAGGGAAGGCAAAGGCTCCAGGGGAAGCAGGCCCTAAACTTGGTCACTTCAACCGACGCAGGATGGTGTATGTATGAAGTAGAAGTGTAGAGTGTGATTACCGCGAATGGTGTACTGTTCGTGTGCTGACCAATATAACCACTCATACACTTGTGTCTACAAGGCACCAATGCAGACTGCTGGAATCTTTGTTTACTCAATTTATTCAGACGTACACACTGGGACATACGAGTACATCATGGTATGCTGACATATCAATTTGTAGGTATACATAGCAGATCTGAAGTCATGACACATTCAGAAATAATGGGCAGTACATCAAAAGTTCAATGTCATGATATATTATGGCCGCATCCCCCTATCTGACTAAACGCGTCAGTGAAGGCAGATCGATAAATAACTAAAGTTACTTGACGTCCATAGTTTGTAGTATATATTATGAAACCACGAAAGAGGGTTTCTAGCAAGATTGAGATCTCCCTGTCACTGTCCGATAATAGGATAAATAATCTGTTCTCTTGGCAGTGATCAAAACATATGATGACCGAAATCTAACATGGCTGCCTCCCTGAGTTGTCGTTCACTCATTCATAGGAAGGAGAATATAAGCCAGAGTTAATTTATAATGGGTATATAAATGATTTCATAAATGTTCCCATACAGCTCTACGATGATCAGGTTAATTCACGTAGCCATAACCGCTGTAGGAAAGTCTGTCATCTTTGTCGATACAAAACACGACCCTAGCGATACGAAGCACAATGTTCCATCTAGGTCGAATCGACATGAGATCATCAAAATAGGGTCTGGCAATACATGGAGTCCGAATTATACATGGTACCGTACCTTAGGAGAGTCTCTAACATAAACTATAGTAGAGATACCATCTCCTTTAGAAGAAAACCACTTCCTGAATTATATTTCCTTAAGAATCTACCAGCCCTTTGAAAAATGCGTACCCGCCATTATCACGGTACATCGGAACTCATCACGACTTGTCAATACAACTCATACTTCCGCTAGACCGGAATAATAAGAATCTAGTCCCGCCTACCCATCCAAAATATACAATATAGGACTGATTCTACTTGTACTAATAATATGTAATACATATGAATTCAGGCCATAAACATAATAAGCAAATTAATATATTTTCTGGCCCTAAAAAATAAGTACAAACGTAAGAGCAATCCATGCGCCGGATCAATATCAAGAACGATTACTCCTATAATCAAAAGTGTGAATCAAACATGGATTCTCTCGCTTTTACCATAGACAGCATTTTCATACACAAATGAATGAATGTCTATATTTTTTCCATATTAAATAGCCATATCGATTTTTGTAATATGTGCGTCAAAATATGCACGCAACAGAGAGTGATGAGAGAAGTCTGAGATAGACGGACAACATTATGAGAGAAATAGATGTGGTTATATGAGAGTGATGAGAGAAGTCTGAGATAGACGGACAACATTATGAGAGAAATAGATGTGGTTATATGAGAGTGATGAGAGAAGTCTGAGATAGACGGACAACATTATGAGAGAAATAGATGTGGTTATATGAGAGTGATGAGAGAAGTCTGAGATAGACGGACAACATTATGAGAGAAATAGATGTGGTTATATGAGAACAAACAAGGAAGTGCACATCAGATAACTAGCCATTATTGTTATATCTTCTTTTGTTATATCTACTTTTGTTATATCTACTTTTGTTATATCTATCTCAAGATCTCTTCTCCAAATGTATAAGAGTGGTTTTTTTTAATGTATATATCAAAAAATTCTTAGATGTGTATATATTGTGGAAGCGTAATAAACAATTTCCGTATCCATAATTCAAGAGGAAAATATTCAGTTCCTTTCCCCAACACCGTTGACGCCTCTGATCAGTCACGCTCACTTAAGTCAATCATCGGATCGATACGTTTGGGAAATAGGAACACTTTATCGCCAGTAATGTCTGGCAAAACATCTCATAATAGTGGTAAGAAGAGACTCAAAGAATCCACTACGTCACAGATTTAACACACTTGATATGGACTTTAAAGAAGTATTATGACAACCTAGGTGTTTGTTTGAGTGTTTGTTTGAGTGTTTGTTTGAGTGTTTAATGACAGGAGACGTCATTTTCCAGGTGTCACCGTCACTTAACAACTAAGGAGGATACAGGTATGTTGACAAAAATAGTCTATTTTTTTTATCTGAGTGTTAAGATAATTAAATGTTCATCGAAATGATCATTTTTTTCTGTGTGATTTGAACGAAAGGTTGAAGAAACATTAAGTGATTAAACATATATGTTTATGACTATTCCTAATAAAATTTTGATTCACAGCAGCTAGAGAATTTGGAAATGATCATAAAAACATGTATTTACTGTAAAAATATCGAAGTCAAAACTTACACGCTTGAAACAAACATTCTGCACACGACAGAGTCATTTATATATTTTATATTGCGCCCTAATATAACTGAAGGAACTTATGTCTTGGTTAAACTGAACAGCGCTTCGCCAAAATAAGACAAGATTCTCGTGTTTAAAAAACAAACAGAACCGTAAAAGAAACTCTTCCACTTTGATCGCATGATAAAGTAAACTAGCCAACAAAGATTTATAACAATTATTCAAGCATCATGCTGGCGGGTGTAGGTGATCATGGCTCTCCACATCTTCTGAGCGCCATTTATCAATTATTTTTTCCCCCACTTATTTCCATCCCACCATGTTAAACTGGCTTGTATCTCTGCTTCAATCTTCCCTACCGGCATGCCAACATAAGAATGAAGCAGTCTACTTACTTTGGACATGTCACGAGAGGAGAAGCGCTAGAATATATGTAAACAACAGGAGATATAATATGTTCCAGTTTTCCTGACTTTATAACAGGTCTATAATTACAATGTTGTAATTGTGCACTAGAAAATGACAAGTGATGTGCAATAGCAGGGAGCTTTAATCTCAAGACCTTCACAGCGCTGTTCAAATCAATCCACTCATAATTTCTTCCGGTAGGTATTGATTTTTCCTAGATTATCACATTTTAGTAAAGTTGCCACTACAGACATTCACCTAACGACATGTCATGCCAGGTCACAGATATTTCTATATCTCTGTCTTCTTTCATTCATTCTGTAGTCGTTAGCTCACCAAGGAGTATAAGCTTCCAACAAACGTATGTCCACCCTCTTGTCTCGTGCCATCCACTCAATATATTTCCTTGTCTTTCTCATTATTTTCACTTCCTTGTCAAGTCTCTTCTCCATGTCTTTATTCAGTCTACCTCTGCATCCCTTACCCTGAGTATTCCACATAACGACTGCCTTGTAATACTACAAACAGGTTTATTCAATGTTTGCCCTATCTATCGTCAGCGTCTTCGCTTCATCTCAATATCTCTATTTAACAGCATAAGTCAAAAAAATATTTATATTGACACATATTACATTTATGTGTTACATTTATGTGAAGATTCAAATTCTTTAAGAGCAAGAGTTAAATATTAGTCATACAAGGGCCGGGAACGGCAGGGAAAAATATTTCCTTCAGTCATTGACCTTTGGCACCAGCACAGAAAAATTATCTCCAAACTGTCGTGCCTTGTGCCTTCTGTTCAGTGTCTTTCCTTGACTTCTTTATCGCTTTCACCACACACAGACACACACACACACACATACACACACAAGCAAATCATTTTTTAATCAACTATTGTCGCAGCAATCTGACATATAAAAGTAAGTGACAAAATGTTATTCGTCAGTTCTGAAAAATTATATGTGGAATAACACAGTTCTGGTTCATCATTGTATCATCAATGTATCATCCGTAATAAAACCGACCTAATAAAGTTATGATTCTTATGAGTCAGACTGTAACTGTCAATATTGATGAACATGTGATACAATCTTGGCCACAGATGACTGTCATCAAACATTATCATGATGACAAGAAAAACAGACTGTTAAGTGTAGACAGATTCTAAAGAAACACAACAATAAACAACTTTATCCACACGTTTTCTGCTATCAACAACTGTTTTGTGAGATGTCTGTAAATGACGATAAATTCTGCCTTCAAAATATGTATTGATTCAATGCATTTAGAAGAACTGCAAAAACAAAATTCAGAACAGCTCTAAAGAAATAAAGAAATATCAGATTTCTACAGATGTGGCTCAGAATAAACCAACTAAAATGATACATCATGATCAACAATGGAGAACTAATCCAAAGAATTACACAAATATTTACTTTCGTAACAAACTCTAATGTATGGCTGAGAAACATGGAGAACAAGATAAATACATCAAAAAGAAATTACGTATCATAATACATGGTGCATGGTCAGAGTAGTATAAACTGATATGTCAAGGACAATAGGGTGGAACTGAATAAATTTACAACACAAATACCAGTCAATAAAAAGTAATGATAAGAATGGCGCTACCTAGCTCCAGAATTGAGGACACCAGGTTGATAGCATTACAAGAACGTTCTTCTTCTGGAATGGGCGGGTTAAGCGAAATAGAGCGTCGTGTAAAAATTCACGAAGAAGGGAATTTGAGACAGACTTAGACAGGTCAAGAAAAACTTAGACAGGTCAAGAAAAACTTAGACAGGTCAAGAAAGACTGTCAAGACCTTCAAGGAATGAAACAGAACAGGCAAGCTTAGAGTGCACGTGTTGAAGACCTTTGCTCCGCGGGAGCTGAAAGGTAATACTGATGATATAGAAGATTAGATAAAGGCGAAAGCCGCAGATACAAAAATGTAAATGTAGTCTAATAGCAGAAACTGCCGTGGGGAGAGTCAAGTGTTAGAGACATTACTATAATAGGTTCAGCTTTATTAAGTTCTTTTGCTCGCTGCCTTTGCTTTCCCTAAATCAAGAACACACTAAGTTACCCTTTAACAGCTGGGTAGACTGAAGCGTGACACCCCCGGGTTTCAATCCCGTAGCTTTGCAGTAAGAGGTAAGCGCTCTAAACACGTAGCCAATCGTACCACTTGACTGCAGATAGTTCTCTCATTGAGGAAATCAGCTCATAGCATTACAAGACAGGCCTTATACTGGAATCCGCAAGAAATAAAAAAGAGAAGTAAACACAAAAACATCTGAAAAAGAGAGCTGGAGAGAGAAGTTAGAAAAATTATAAAAACATGGAAAGAGAAGGAACAGAAGGTACAGATACAATGAAAGCTTAACATGAGCTACGTGAACACACCCCTGCTGTAAAGGAAAAAGAAGAAAAACATACTAAAGACACGAGAGTTACGGTTAGCTGTACCAAGAATACTGACCTCCCAAAGAAACACATAACGGCGAGGAAGAGAAAAGGCAGGATATGAAGTCAATAGAGGATAGAAGAAGGAAAAAAATGATAAAAACAATAGAAGAATTATTAGATTAAAAAAGAATGTTTGTAGATCTTACAGAAGTCCACCCGCGTGTTTCTGGGGGCCTGAAAGCAACAAGTGGTACAATTAAAAACTAGCAGCCAAGTTGTGATAGGCGATTACAGGAGGATGGACATAAGGCTGGCTAATCTGTTATTTACTTTGCGACTTTACAGACAAGTAAACTAAAAACAAAACTGCCACTCAGCCATCTAACACACAGGGTTGTGACGTGGACCAGATAAAGCTGTACGGTGTGTGGTTAACTGACTGAAATATGTTTGTTCTAGTACGAAAATCTCCAGATTTGGCACATGGAATAAGCACACATAAAACAAACAAGGACACATTGTAAAGGTGGCAGCAGAAATGCTGGTCTACAAAGAGATTAGAAGAAGATGTTGGCCATGGAAAGAAAACAAATTAATGAAACTTACAGATAGTATTACAAGGTCCTTCATATTATGCAATCATTAGCGTGAAGGAGACAGAAGTAGACTTTAAAAAAACCCGTGAAGAAGAGAACAAAGAAATGAAAGAGATAAGGAGGACATGGAAAACAACTTGAGCTGATGGCAAAGATAGGTATACATGACGTTACATGACGTTACATGACTATGCTTCTTGAGCAGTTTACGAGCAGTAATGATGCTGATTACAGTAGTACAAACTGACTGTTTACCGGTACATTTTTATTTACTACTTGTTTGTCGGTGCGCAAGTAGTTAACATTAATGGCACTTAATATCAGCAATTAAAGCCTTCAGTTCACTTTGAATTTTGTAACTCTTTGTCTCACATATTACTTACTGTCTGGCTTTCATATTTCCGACATTAAACCAAAGTTAACATTTGGTTAGTTTTTGCCATCGATTCTTCATCATGTATACCATAGATTTCGGCGCAGCTTCTCTTTGAAATTTTCCTTAAGGATTTCAAGTGTTTGATTTTATTGTAAAGCGGATCCATCTTTCGCTGTTTCAGTGACGAAGACAGGACATGGCAACACATTTCAGAAGTACAAGTTGTTTATTTATCCTGATTGTGCTTGCTGCATGCTGGGAGAACATACACGGGCAATTAGTGAGTAATGTTCCACATCATTGATCACATACATGGGCAATTAGTGAGTAATGTTCCACATCACTGATCACATACATGGGCAATTAGTGAGTAATGTTCCACATCACTGATCACATACATGGGCAATTAGTGAGTAATGTTCCACATCACTGATCACATACATGGGCAATTAGTGAGTTATGTTCCACATCACTGATCCATACACTTTTTCAAAATGTGAATGTTCAGAACACTCACTTAAGAAAAAATTATTACATAAAATATGTGACTTTATTGTTGAGAAAAGTGTATATCTTGCGTTTACCTCTGACCTTTCTCTTCCATGTCATCATGTTTCTTCTCATTCCTAATAGACCTTCGGGCCACCATTGTAGTTACTCTATTACGGAGACACGCATCAAAGTATTCATGTAATCTTTAAGGGATGCTTTCTGTAGTAATGTACAATCTTTTATGGACACCCTGTGTTTATATGAATGTATTGTGATAAGTTTGCCGGTCCCCTGCACCAGAAAATTATATTTGTCGCTTTCTACAACATTCATGAAGGGGCAATAACTCTATTCTTTCTTTGTCGTCATCATCAAAATCTGAATTCTTAGCACCATTTACAAAAATTAAAAAAATAATAATAATATACAAAAAATGCGAAATGCTGGAGAGTAACACAGAAGGAAATGTCGAAATTGTCCTCTTTCCTCCCAATGTGCCTAAGGAAAATTCACAGAATCTTTTGGCCAAGCACCATTGTGGTGAGTTGGGACTTAAATATAGTATAAAGTACTTAGTGTACTGACTGAGATCAGCTGTGAATGTATCTGAAGTTAATAGGTTTGGTGTGTAATTCAGATGACCTTACTTGCTGCCACATTTATATCTCAATCACACTAATTCTTAATCGATATGAACGTTGGCTTCGTTAAGTGTCTAGGGTAATGCAAAAGTGAGTGTGTGGAATAACCTCAATACAAAACATATACCAACAAATATTAACTTCTAAGATAAAATCAACTAACTCCAGCGGTTAAGTTTTATAATGAAAAATTTTCTGTTAAACTTTATTGGTCCTGAGCCTAAATGTTCTTTTGGCCAGGACTTTAGTCATTGATAATCAGTTTGATGGAATCTTATATATTTACAAATATGTATATGCAATTATTTACAAGCAATAGACCATGTGTCCATAATGCATGAAATCAATCTTCAACTGGGTATTTTTTTTCTCTATCTAATTACTTGTTCCTTGAAGCTGGTAAGGGATATACATCATCCCAATTGTTCTCTTTATCACTCTTATGGACTCTGTTGTACTGTTTTTAGTTTTGGAGGAAAAGTTTATTCACTTGAGGAGATTGTCCTAGAAAATATGCAGTAATGATAAGTTGCTCCAGGCCAGATATATCACTTATCTGTGCCTGGGATTCATAATGATTGCAGTCTATTTGGCTACACGCTTCAGGCCCTCTGGTCTACAATCTCTCTCTTAACAGCTGTTGTCAGAGATGACTTGATCTAGTGCTGAATATTTCTGACAGCATCAGCCAAGTACCAGCAGGAAACCCCTGTCAAAGCAAGTATGATCCTGTCTTAATATCAAACTAATTCCTCCAATTTTACCTGTAAACATGCATGTAACAAAAAGAACATGGTCAGCTCTTTCTGACAACCAAGCTTCTCCACTTTCATGTGATGGAACCAATAGTACCAGTTTTCTTTTTCATTTTTCCCTTATGGAGACAACACCTCTGTCATTCCAGCCATACTTCACCATGCAATAAGATAGGTGTAATGTTTCAGCATGATCATCATATATATATATTGATAGTTCTCACTTTCTCAAATGGTCCATGGTATAATACATCAACAACTAGGCCATGCCCAAGCCTGCCATGGAACCATTTAGTTACAACCTTTTGTCATGGCCTTTTCTTATACACAACCAATTTTTCAAATTAAAAAAGTCAATAAAATCAATCTTACCACATAGAAAGGAAATAACACAGGTTACGACGAATAAGGCACTAGAGAATGGCACATATCTAGATTTGCCCACTGTTTCAGACTGCTTTCGGTCGATATAATTTATAAACCACAGCACAAGTCTGACATCGCTCCTGCTCTTATGAAAATCTTTTGAAACTGGCAACGAGCAGCGTACTATTTCGTTCAATTCAAATGCTTCGACCAATCGCTCAAAGCCTAACTATATTTTGAATGAATTTAAAAAAAAATTATCCCATTTACTACGCGTTACTATCAACAACTAGATTCGTATATATAGTTTAGCCAATCACACCTCGGCTTGCTTTAAATTCTAGCCAATCTTTTACTCCGTACTATTTCAGCTTTCGTTCCTCTACGTGTTTTCAAAAACATCATGCCATTTTATCTAACAGATATGACCAGACCATGCCAGTTTCCATATGTTTTATACCAATATTTTAGTATCTAATGGACCATTTTGATAATTTATTATATATTCCAAGTCCACTAGTCTTAAGGTACCCAATTATATGATTATCATGAGAACAAATGGCCCATTTAAAATTCCTGTCTTTTATCGATCTCAGTTGTTTATTTTTAACTTCCACTGTCCGCATCCTTTCGTTTATGTTAACGTAGTGTATAAAAATGAAATTAATGGAAGTATTAATTTAGGTCATTAATCAGCTTGCGTATCTCAAGGTTTTCTTAGAAATGCAGTACACGTTTTATTGTAGAAAGCGTGTAGTGATGCAGTAGGCTTTACTATCAACGTGAAACGTTACAATTTGCAGACGAAGTAGAAAACAAGGGGGATTTTTGTACGCCATTGTGACAGCACTGTCCTTTTACCATTTCTCTTTCCTTTTATTGAATTTATGTGTTAGGCTTTACATTTACCTTTTAATTTATATATGTGGATTTAGAATGTTTCACGACAAATTCTCCCCTCTTAAAACAGACGTTATATGTCAGTCTATAATTCTATATACACATAGAGAAATGTATTATTATTTCTGGGGCTTTCTTTAGTTTCTCTAAATTCTTGGGGTCAGGGGTCATGTTTCCCTGATGGACTGTGTGTCCCAAGAATTCTAATTCTTTACATCCAACGCAACATTTGGTTGGTCGGGCTGTTAAATTCGCTTCTCTAAGTCGATTAAACAGCATATTCAGAGAGTCAATGTGTTCCTCAAATGTTTCTGTTGCTATAAGGATATCATCCATGAAATTTGTGATGCATGGATTATTCAGAGGGTCCAATAATTTTCTCATCATTCTAGAGAAGACACTAGGGGCATTCTTCAATCCAAATGGCAATCTGTTAAACTCATAGTATCCCTCTGAGGTACTAAAAGCTAGGTATGGTCTAACCTCAGGCTTTACTGGAATCTGATAGTATCCTTTACTCAGATCCACTTTTGAGAAATATTTAGCTTTATTTAGTCTGGCAAACAACTGATTTGTATCCGGCAATGGATCCACCTGACCTTCTGTGATAGCATTCAGTCTCCTGTAATCTATACAGAGTCTATGTTCTCCAGAGGGTTTCCTTAAGAGCACAACACTGGAACTATACAAAGATTCACTGTGTGAAATAATTCCTTCCTTCAACAAATAGTCTATCTCTTCCTTCAAAGCTTTCTCCTTAGCAAAAGGAATCGAATAGGGTTTCATACAGACAGGTGTGGGGTCTATCAGTTTCATATCATATTCCAATAAGTTTGTATGCCTTGGTCGGTCTGTTAACACCTCTGTATGATTATCTAGAACCTGTTGCACTCTCTCTTTCTGATTTTTCGTTAAATGTGTACTGATTTTCACCTGTGCCGCTGTCTCACAGGGATGTAATGGATATTCAAATGATGAAAGTGGTTCCTTTTTCATCTCCATGGCGATGGACAAGGTCAACAAGTGTGTCTCTTCCTGATGTTCTCTTTCCAAATATTTCTTCAGGAGATTCACATGATAGATTTTTTCTTTCCCCTTCTTATCTATCTTATACTTTGTTCTAGACACCTTCTCTAGAACTGTATATGGACCCTGCCATCCAATTTGTAACTTATTCTGACTCCCGGGCAAAAGAAGCAGTACCTTCTCTCCCACAGCCAAATCTCTGTCTTTAGCCTTCCTGTTGAAATAGGCAGCATGTTTCTTCCTGGCTTGTCTCAAATTTTCATTGGCAAGTTTCCAGCCAGTTTTTAAACGAGTGGTCAGCTCATTCACATATTGGTATGAGGATGTAATATTTTCCTCTGCCTTTTCATCAGTCCACGTTCTTAACAGCGTTACATATGGACCTTTAATTTTGTGGACCTAGTTGTCCATGCACCGGTATGGTCTCGTCCACTCGAAGCGCTATAGTGATGATTTTTCTTCCCAGAATTTTCATGCACAAAACGACCGCTACCAATTCTTTTCTTGGGGCTTTCTCCCCACTTAGAATTCTTGATGAGAGATTTCCTCTCTACATCCTCTTCCTCCAGTTTGTTTAAGTCCGATTGAGGGATTTTCGGCTTATTCTGGGGTAAGACATCTTTTTGCACTCTCTGCATAGTGGCCATTGTAAAACAGTTAAGTGAAGCTTGTCCGTGAAAAGGGGCTTCCCATTCCATTTGGTCCACTTTATCAAATTTATTTCTCTTCTTATTTTCAGGCCTACGTTTGCCCCATGGCGTGTCCAGGTCCTGATCCATGTTCCCACTTGTAGGTGTTCCCTCATGTGCTATGCTACACCTTTCTACAAAATTCTCAATGTCCCACCTTGCCTTGGGCCAATAATAATTGTGAGCCACCTTTTGAATGATGGTACCTATTTTCTCATGGTCACCATCTTGATTCACATGTAGGCTCCTTATTAAGTCTGCCCTATATCTCTTTGGAAGAACCAACTGTCCGTGACCATTGGATGTAGTTCCGGCCTTCCTGTAAATCAACTGGTTTTTCATGTAAAAATCTCCCTTGCCTGGAGTTGTATGACAAGTTGACAATTTCCTGAAACAAGGCTTGAGGGTCTTATCCCCAGCCTGTGCCTTCCTCATTTCTTCTGGAGTGGTATCTAACATAATATCCTCCTCCTTTCTTGAGGTCGACCTGACCTGAAGGGTGGCCTTAACTATAGGGTTCCTTCTGCAACAGTCAGTGTCATGATTGTTCATCTTACAATTTTTACACCACCTCCTGTTTTGGTTGAAAGATTTTCTTTCATCATATTTCCTTTCATCGAATTGTGGGGTTTTATTTTTATTGTCATACCGTGGCCTATCAAACTGGTGCTTACCTTTGTTTTGATCTCTAGGATCAAATTTATTAAAGTTCTGTGGTGCCTTAAAATTATCTACCTGTTTCCTTTTGTTACCTGATACCTCTGCCTGAGCTGCCTGATACCTTTCAGCAACATTTAGTAACTCACCCAGCCTCTCTGCACCTTGTTCCATGAGAAACTTTCTCAGGTCTGGAGCCATGGACTCTCTTAGTTGTTCTATAAGGACCATTTCCTTAAGATCTTGGGTTTTCCCCAGAGAAGTCCATTTCTCCAAGTATGTCTCTAACCGTGCAGAGAACTGGTGATAGGTTTCACCTGACAGTAGTTTAGCATTCCTAATTTTTTTTTCTATAAAATTCCCCATGCTTTTCATATCTTAACAAAAGAGCCTGCTTTAGCATGTCATAATTTTCTTGATCACTTCTGCTCATTTTGGCAAAAACTTCATAAGCTGCCCCACGAAGTCCTTGAGATAACTTTAAGCTCCACCTTTCTCTCTCTAACCCATACGTGGTAGCTAATAGTTCATATCTATTTAGATAGCTCTCAATATCATCGTCTTTCTCAACAAAATGATCTAAATGAAAATTCATAGCTGAGGTTGAGGCTCCCTGACTAGCAGTGGCATCAGAGGTAAAGGGACTGGCACCATTTTCAGGAGCATGGCCTTGAAACTCAAACTCCCTTAGTCGTAACTCATGTTCCCTTTGTAATCTCTTCTCCTCCTTTTCTGCTTCCCTCTCTGCGGTCAATCTTCTTTCCTCTCTTTCTGCTTCCCTTTCTGCAGCTAATCTCTTGTCTTCCCTTTCTGCAGCCAATTTCTTCTCTTCTCTTTCTGCCTCCAATTTCTTAACCTCAGCCTCAATCTGCAGCCTCTTAGTCTCAGCCTAAGCCTCAAATTGCAGCCTCTTAGTCTCAGGCTCAGCTTGTAACCTTTTAATTTCCTTTTCAGCCTCTAACTTTCTTTCGGCTTCTTTTTCTAATCTTCTTTCTTCCCGTTTAATATATTTGTCACATTCCGTAGTGACATAGGAAACCATAACTTGCCCGTCCATTCCTAACTCTTTAGCAGTCTGTACAGCGGCAGATCTAAATTTGGCCAAGTCAGCCATTCTAACTCAAGTAGATCTACTAAGGTTCTAAGACAATTCTACTTTAATTAAAGTAATTATTAACTAATTATTACTGGTGGAACAACCTATCACTGCAAAATCTCCTCTTACTTATTGATACTCTCTTAGTGATGTTCCTAACCTCAATTAAGACCAGTAATACAATCTTGAATTTATATCCTACTGCTAATTTTTATTCCTGGAGTTAGTTAATATATGCTGTATGAGATTCCTATATATATCAACTACAAATCCCGGACAAGCCTACCAATTAATGTGGTGAGTTGGGACTTAAATATAGTATAAAGTACTTAGTGTACTGACTGAGATCAGCTGTGAAGGTATCTGAAGTTAATAGGTTTGGTGTGTAATTCAGATGACCTTACTTGCTGCCACATTTATATCTCAATCAGACTAATTCTTAATCAATATGAATGTTGGCTTCGTTAAGTGTCTAGGGTAATGCAAAAGTGAGTGTGTGGAATAACCTCAATATAAAACATATACCAACAAATATTAACTTCTAAGATAAAATCAACTAACTCCAGCGGTTAAGTTTTATAATGAAAAATTTTCTGTTAAACTTTATTGGTCCTGAGCCTAAATGTTCTTTTGGCCAGGACTTTAGTCATTGATAATCAGTTTGATGGAATCTTATATATTTACAAATATGTATATGCAATTATTTACAAGCAATAGACCATGTGTCCATAATGCATGAAATCAATCTTCAACTGGGTATTTTTTTCTCTATCTAATTACTTGTTCCTTGAAGCTGGTAAGGGATATACATCATCCCAATTGTTCTCTTTATCACTCTTATGGACTCTGTTGTACTGTTTTTAGTTTTGGAGGAAAAGTTTATTCACTTGAGGAGATTCAGAGATGACTTGATCTAGTGCTGAATATTTCTGACAGCATCAGCCAAGTACCAGCAGGAAACCCCTGTCAAAGCAACTATGATCCTGTCTTAATATCAAACTAATTCCTCCAATTTTACCTGTAAACATGCATGTAATAAAAAGAACATGGTCAGCTCTTTCTGACAACCAAGCTTCTCCACTTTCATGTGATGGAACCAATAGTACCAGTTTTCTTTTTCATTTTTTCCTTATGGAGACAACACCTCTGTCATTCCAGCCATACTTCACCATGCAATAAGATAGGTGTAATGTTTCAGCATGATCATCATATATATATATATTGATAGTTCTCACTTTCTCAAATGGTCCATGGTATAATACATCAACAACTAGGCCATGCCCAAGCCTGCCATGGAACCATTTAGTTACAACCTTTTGTCATGGCCTTTTCTTATACACAACCAATTTTTCAAATTAAAAAAGTCAATAAAATCAATCTTACCACATAGAAAGGAAATAACACAGGTTACGATGAATAAGGCACTAGAGAATGGCACATATCTAGATTTGCCCACTGTTTCAGACTGCTTTCGGTCGATATAATTTATAAACCACAGCACAAGTCTGACATCGCTCCTGCTCTTATGAAAATCTTTTGAAACTGGCAACGAGCAGCGTACTATTTCGTTCAATTCAAATGCTTCGACCAATCGCTCAAAGCCTAACTATATTTTGAATGAATTTAAAAAAAAAATTATCCCATTTACTACGCGTTACTATCAACAACTAGATTCGTATATATAGTTTAGCCAATCACACCTCGGCTTGCTTTAAATTCTAGCCAATCTTTTACTCCGTACTATTTCAGCTTTCGTTCCTCTACGTGTTTTCAAAAACATCATGCCATTTTATCTAACAGATATGACCAGACCATGCCAGTTTCCATATGTTTTATACCAATATTTTAGTATCTAATGGACCATTTTGATAATTTATTATATATTCCAAGTCCACTAGTCTTAAGGTACCCAATTATATGATTATCATGAGAACAAATGGCCCATTTAAAATTCCTGTCTTTTATCGATCTCAGTTGTTTATTTTTAACTTCCACTGTCCGCATCCTTTCGTTCATGTTAACGTAGTGTATAAAAATGAAATTAATGGAAGTATTAATTTAGGTCATTAATCAGCTTGCGTATCTCAAGGTTTTCTTAGAAATGCAGTACACGTTTTATTGTAGAAAGCGTGTAGTGATGCAGTAGGCTTTACTATCAACGTGAAACGTTACAATTTGCAGACGAAGTAGAAAACAAGGGGGATTTTTGTACGCCATTGTGACAGCACTGTCCTTTTACCATTTCTCTTTCCTTTTATTGAATTTATGTGTTAGGCTTTACATTTACCTTTTAATTTATATATGTGGATTTAGAATGTTTCACGACAACCATCAGCAACCAAGAACTACTTATTCCGAGTAACCAGGAGGACATGCACACCATCATAGCTGGCAGACGCTGTAGTTGGGTTGGCCACGTCCCCAGAAGAAACCCCGATGCCATTACAAAGCGAAAGAGAGGCCGACCAAAAACAACTTGGCGGAGAACTGTGGAAGCTGAGATACAAATAATGAAAAAGAGTTGGGGCACTGTACAAAAGATGGCCGCCGATTGAACAAAGTGGAAGCAGTTTGTTGCTGCCCTACAAGACGCCACTAGGCGTGATGGCCACTGACTGCTTTGACAGTCTGCGGCTAAAGATCAAAAAAGAAGAATACAAAAAATATGGATTACATTGTCAAGAAAATTTTTAATAGTTCATAGAGCAGTTATATTTCACATTTCTGAGTTAATTGTCGAAATGTCACTGTTATTTTTTCCTCTACCCGTTCTTCTATATGTGCCTTACCAACTTAATTAAATTATCAATCATTGTGAAATGACTTCTTGAACGATACTATATTTCTACTCTATACTTAGTTTTCAATTCGAGTTTATTTTTCATGTTTTCGTTTCGTTGTTTATTTCCTTTCCTTGATAATGATCTTATCTGGTGCATGTGTTCAATGATCCTGCCTGGTTGTGTCTTTTGACCATTATTACTTCTTATTACGAATATTTTCTTACATTTCTTCATTTAGCAAATCTTTTAGCATTTATTTTCTTATGTTTATTAAATTTTAAATCCTCGTTTTTAGAGCGTTATTAAAATGTAAATCCTCGTTTTTAGGGCGTTATAAAAATGTAAATCCTCGTTTTTAGGGCGTTAAAAAAAATTAAATCCTCGTTTTTAGGGCGTTATTAAAATGTAAATCCTCGTTTTTAGGGCGTTATAAAAATGTAAATCTTCGTTTTTATGGCGTTTAAAAAAAACTAAATCCTCGTTTTTAGGGCGTTATTAAAATGTAAATCCTCGTTTTTAGGGTGTATTAAAAATGTAAATCCTAGTTTTTAGGGCGTTATAAAAATTTAAATTCTCGTTTTTAGGGCGTTATAAAAGTTAGCTATTAATACGACGCGGTATTTTTCATGTTTTCATTTTCCAACAAGAATAACGCCCTCTTAGCTGGGAGATTTGTTCTTATTATAAGACTTCCAGCCCTGACCGCTGTGATGTTGTTGAATGATATTTTCTATGTTTGATCATAATCCATTGTTGCTACTGCCATCTTGTGTCAACGTAATATTTTTTGTTTGTGTGCTGATGTACTTGTTTTGTTCATTAATTCACGTATTTCCATTTTCGCTCACAATGAGCCACGGTTCCACCACTGCAGGCGGTAGTCAGCGAAGGAAGCCAGCATAGTATACTCACGCCGTCGCTGTTTCTGTAACAATTTGTTTGACATGATGAAGTTTCCAGCCTCATCTACAACAGCATATTAGTCGCTTCTTATAACACTGCTTGAGGGAGCAGAAATGCTATTTTTTCTTTGTCTTTTTAGAGAACCCCAGTAACTACATAAGACTGTATGCTTGTTTATCATTACTTAACTCCGCACTCATAAATTTGTCTCTTAGAGTCTCTTAGAGAAAAATCCACATAACTACATGAGACTATTATTGTTTACTTGTGTTATAAAGTTGTCTTTCTTCTTGTATTTATTATTATAGTTTCCAAACTAAAGCGAAAAACAGGAGAGACTTAAACGCACTGTGAACGTCGTTTATGTGTGTATAATTATCTTTATACTATTCTATGTAAGAGAAGAAAATTCCCAGTATAATTATATAAATCTTGCAGTTTAAAACTTACAATGGTTCGATGTATAGTTTTGGTTTCCGAAGATTTGAATTGTTTGCTTTATTTCTGATTCTGTAGAATTTACTACCATTTACAAGACCCTACAACATACATGAGGATACGATAGTTGAGACACCCATTGCAAAGGTATGTCTTTATACTTGTACATTTAACCAGTTACATAACTGTTTACTTACAACACTGTTATCATCGTTTCCTTAAGGAGCATGGTATCCAGTTATTTCAGGGCCGTAGATCGGACTTAATAAAGGGGGGTAAGTTATTTTAAAAAAATATTGTATGCACTATTTTGGAATAGTAAAATTTCCCCACAAATGTTTTTCACCAAACCCTGGGGAGGGGGGGGGGGGGTAGGCCCCCAAATCCCCCTCCCCCTATATCTACAGCCCTGAGTTGTTTCAGTATACCGGTCAGGTTGGGGCTATTGCATAGTTGCATCTGTGCTAAAGATGACTTTGAACATCGACAGAGTCCAGCAGTCTGTGCTGGGTTATACTGGGTTACATAGAGCATAAATACTATAGTAAATTAGTAAACCTTGTGGAGAACATTGTTCTCTGTATGATTTATATTCTACCTGATAGGATTTCACGAATAAAAGTAGGAACCCTGTCATCAAGAGAGTTTTTCTGTGACTGCAGAACGAGAGTGTAGGAAATTAGGCCAGCGAGAGTGACCACAACATAACTCATATATTCAAGAAGTATTCTTCCTAAACACACATAGTCTTTCGCACTTATATATATATATATATATATATATATATATATATATATATATATATATATATATATATATATATATATATATATATATATATATATATTGGTTTATCCATATTCTACAAACATAAATATATATTGATTCATCTATATTCTACAAACATGAATATATATTGATGGAAAGGTTCTAATAATACTACAGATCACCGATAACAAGCAAAAAAGACAAATGTACATTTTTTATTTTAAATAAAATTTTGCCTCGTTTTGGCGAGGCGCGTCCTATTCAACCTAATCGGTTATATTAGGGCGAATGTCCAAACATAACATACCTTCAGGTCTTGAAACATATTATTTTTATTTTTATTTATTTATTTATTTTTTAAATACCCCACCCTGTCTGGGGCTCAAAGTGTGGTCTATAGACTTTACTTTGTAAAATGTGGGAATTGTGTGTCATCCCGGCCCTGGCTAAGACTTTTTTTTTTTTTTTAGACGTCTTTATTCACATTCCGTGAAAATTGACAAAGACATATGCATTGAAACATTAACAATAATAGCATGAATATAAGTATAAAAATGAAAATACAGTGAGCAGCTGTATCCAACAACAACCAAAAAAAAAACCTTTCACTCCTTGCACACACTCATTTACACACTCTTTCTTGTACTCTAAATATACATTGCACATATTTTTTGTAGCCGAAACGTAGGTTTTTTGCCTCTCTCTTTTCGAAGTAAGATGTATTCTGTTTTGTTATATTTCTCCCTCTTTCCACTCTACGTAAACAGGGCAGTTTCCAGCTACAAGTGAGTGAGGCAGGGATACGTTTTTTGGCCAGATTTTATACACGCATCAAAATTTCCATTGTTATCTCCCCTCACATGTGTATGTTTCAAAACTAGAAGTAACCTTTATACAGGATGACTGAAGAGACTCTCCCAACTTTTGAATTTTGTATCTATTAGATATACACGAAACAAATATCAATACAACCAAAAATAACTGCCAATTGGCCCATTCGTTTGATGTTATTATTATTTTGTTTCCAGAATGAAAAAAAAAATGTTCTAAAATAAATGGCTAATAAACTAACACAGAAAGCCTAAATTGTTGAATATTATTGTCTGTTATAATTAGGGCACTGTGATTAATGTAATGTCAATGTCATTTCTTATTTACATCAGAATTTTATTTACAATTACTTGAACTTGTTGTTAGTTATTTACATCAGAATTTTATTTATTGTTTGTTTATTTCTGGAATATTTACACTCTGTTGATTTTGTTGTTGGAAGTTGTCACGTGTTGATTTTGTTGTTGGATGTTGTCACGTGTTTATTTTATTGTTGGAAGTTGGTTGTTGGAAGTTGTCACGTGTTGATTTTGTTGTTGGAAGTTGTCACGTGTTGCTTTTGTTGGTGAATGTTGTCACGTGTTGATTTTGTTGTTGGATTTTGTCACGTGTCTATGTTGTTGTTGGAAGTTGTCACATGTTGATTTTTTTTTTAATCCTTTGTTTGATTTTTGTTAATCACTTATCTGTATTACATTCTACTGCACTGTGTAATCCCTGGGCGTATCTCGTGAAACAAGGGCTGTATATGGCTACTTAGAGGGCACGCCATACTTCTTATCCACTCCGACCGTCTGGTATGTCGTACAAGGCGATAAATGGAGTTTGTGCATGAGGCTAGCAACCACATTATGTAAGACAAATTGTTACTGAGATCGCTGCTGAGAACAGAATGTAAATGTTTAAATGCTTTATGCATACTTCATAGAAGGGTACTAATTGTAGTTGTAGCTCCATGCTCCGTCAGAGGCCAAAAGGAACATGATGGTGAAAATGACCACATGTTAATGGTCTTTATTATTATTTTTTTTTTTGGGGGGGGGGGGGGGGGGGGGGGGGAAATTACTTTTTCTGGTTTCTGATTTTTATGCTCTATTTTGTTATTTAACAGCTACTGGTCACATTATTTTTGTCTTTATCCAATCAACAGGTAGACTGCACAAATCCCGGAGACTACTGTCTGTGCAACGTCAAGAGTTCTTCTCCTGCGTCCGGGCCTTTTATTGTTTGGAAGAAAAGTGAATTTGCAGGTACAAATGTCAATCATACTTTTATTTATATTCTTAAGTCATTGCTGGTCATGTGTATCGTCAACAAGTATCGTGTCACTCACTAGGCCATCTTGTTGATGATGATTTGTCAATCGTATTCGATGAGGACCATCGACATATCTCGTAATACAGTTAGTTCTAAGAGGTTAAGTGGGTGCGCATATGGCTGATCAAGACAATGCGAGCAAGAACAGTTATGTTGCATGACCGACATACAAGGCCCGAAGATAATACAGATGCACATCCACGCTTGACTTTCGAGCTGCACGTTTTTTTCTGGGCTACCCTCACACGGTTGGCCTCACTGACTGCGACACCCGTTTTGATAGCGCCTCTCCAGGCTGTACAATCCTGTGCAAGTTGCTCCCAGGCGGTTGTATTAATTTGGCAGCTCTTCAGTGACTCCCTCAGGCTGTCTTTGAAGCACTTCTTTGGTCGGCCTATTGTACGCTTTCCCTCCCTCAACTCGCCATACAGCAGTCTCTTTGGGAGGTGCTCATTTGACATGGAAACCAGACGTCCGGTCCATCGTAACTGCGCTTTCTGAATCAGTGAATAGACATTGGGCATATTTGCTCTTTATATGGGATGTTATCCTGCCATCGAATGTTTAGCACGCGACGCAGGCAGGTTGAATGGAAGTGATTTAATTTTGGAGCATGTCTAGCGTAAACGGTCCAACTCTCACTGGCGTAAAGGAGGGTGGGGAGGACGAGGGCACGGTACGTCGTCAGTTTGGCCTTGACGCTAATATTAAGGCGTTCTTGTTATTGAATAGGTCATGTTTTTTTTAACTTTTCCTCTCCTAGATTGAAAAAAAAAACCAAGTGGTAACGAAAAAAGGTAGGGCACATATTATGTGGATTATCGATTTGGGGGCACCATGTAGTTACCGGGTGTCTATGGGATAATTAAGAAAGAGTAGGACTACTCAAGCATGTCGTAGGAGGCGACATATCAGTCGCATGTTAAGTTATGTTCTGTGTCAGCCTCATCTTGTCATACATAATGCTAAAAAAAACCAGCATTGCAAGAATACATGGATGGTTGGTACAGACTTCACGACAAATATGATCTGCTGCAGTACTGGCTCCTTGTGAAGAGGGAATTGAATAAATGAGTGAATTAATTAGACAAAGAAATACCCACTAGGTGATTTATATTTTATGAAAGTCACATACTACCCAATGCAACAACATTTTGAGGTTATTAGATTCCTGAAGAGCTCAATGTGATTTCGGATGGAGTCTGATTGAGGCTGTAGAACAACTGCTCTCGTCAGCATATCACAAGCGGCGTCTTCCAGTGTGTTGCTGTGTGTGTGCAGTGGCTACCTAAATACTATTAATATAACATCCGAAATGTAACGCTGCTAGAGGGCGCCACAATAGCCACATCGATAAACATATTTGATTTCATGACATTTTACAGTGTGAATGCAAAGTCACTTGTATGTGTGTTAAAGTAAGACACACGTGCGTGATATTTCAAATCTGAAAGCAGGTCTTCTTCTTCTCGTTCGCTGTTGTTTAGAAATGTCTACACAAGAAGTCCAGTTCTCTGGATGTATGTTGCTGTGGTTGAAAGTTCTTCAAGACTCCCAAACAGCTTTGTGTGGATGTGCGTCTCTGTGGGCCAATGTTTCGTTCGCAATTGACTAAGCATGTGGCAGTCTTGCAGGATGTGTTCGGCTGTCTGCGCTGCCTGTCCACATGTACATAGGGGTGATGGGACCAATCTCAGTCTGTATGAGTGACTGTTCAGTCTGTTATGTCCTGTTCTAATACGGAACAGGATCACCTGTTTTGCTTGATCAAGATAGTGATAGTTGTCTCTTTGTTGGTCAATTTTCCTGATGGCATTGATAAGGATCTTCTTTTCCTGGAATGTGATTGTTTGTTCTTTTTGTTCCCGTGTTGCTCCGTCTTTTGCTAACGTATTTGCTCTCTCATTTCCTGGTATGCCACAGTGTGATGGTATCCACTGTAGCACTACCCTTCTTTTGATATTTACTTCGTATAGGACTTTGTTTAATTCTGGCAGTTTATCACTGTTGAGGGCTTGCAGAACTGACATTGCATCGGTAAGGAATACAACCTGCTGACATTGGCTTATTGTGTTATTTATTATTCCTGCAGCAATGCTTAAGGCCTGTACTTCAGCAGCGTAGTTTGAACAGAATATTCCAGTAGGTGAACAGGTGGATTCGTTTCCTTTGTTTGGGTAGACCACATAAACTCCTGCGCCTCCGTTCTTCACTGCTCTGGTTGCAGATCCATCAGTATATACCTGGATCCATGCTTCTCTGGGGTATAGTTCTTCAATCATGTCACATGCTGCTATTTTCCTTTGGAGAGTATTTAGCTCTCCCATGGGGCAGGTGGTAGTTATGGAGGTCTTAATGCTGAAATTTTGATGTTGTTCCCATGGGGTTGGGAGGAGTGTGGGAGTTATTTCCTTAGTGATGTCTGGTAGTTCATCCTTGTATGTTCTAATTAGTTTTTTGGACCTATGCACAAAACTGCTTCTCTTCAACCGCCCACTGGCTAAATCTCCAAATCTAGTTTTCATTGGATGTGCAGGCATGTTCTTGTACTTTTCTGCTTGGATCAGGGTCTTAGTGTCTCGTCTGTATAATAAAGGTGGAATGCCTGTGATTTTTTCCATTTCATTTATTGGTGTGGTCTTCATGGCACCCGTGATCAACCGAAGCGCTTGATTTTGTACCTTATCTAAGGCTTGTAGGTGTGATTTGGCTGCTGTAGACCATGCTGCTGATCCGTACTCTAATATAGGTCTTATTGCGCCTATATACACTTTCTTTAGTGTTGTTTCGTTAGCTCCCCAACTTGATCCAGCTATTTTCCTCAGTATGGAAAGTTTTCTTCTCGCTTTGGCCTCTGTTCTCTCGATGTGGTGCCTCCATGTCATTCTCTTATCTAATGTAATGCCTAAGTACACCGGTTCCTCGTCTGTTCGGACATGTATATTTCCAAGTCGTATCTCTCCTGCTTTGTCTTTGTTGGAGAGCGTGAAAAGTGTTGTTGAGGATTTTTCAGCGTTGATCTGCACCATCCATTTCTCTGCCCATGCTGCTATGTTGTCTGCTGCCCTTTGTATTCGCTTATTAGCGATAGTTAGATGTTCTTCTACACACCACACCACCAAGTCGTCAGCGTATAGGGCAGCTCTCACACCTTGTGGCAGATCATGGATGAGGTCATTGATGAACACAAGGAACAGGGTGGGAGACAATACTGAGCCTTGAGGAACTCCATGTTTTAGGAGGATTTTCTTGCTGTTGTGGCCTTCCATAGTGACTCTTGCTTTCCGATTGTGTAGGAACGACTGGATCCATTTTCTCATATTACCCTCGATTCCGTTCCTTTGCAGGTAGTTGATTACTTATTATACTTTAAGAATATTTTATAATATTAGAATAATTCATTATAGAGAGTTAGGAAAATCTTGTGTATTTGGATACATTCATTAACTTCTGTTGTGGTTTGATTAAGTCCTTTGAAATGAGGGGTGAAATTACATCCCATGAAAAGAACAAGGCAAAAATTGAGCTTCTTTTTTCAAAATAAATTGTATTCCGTTAAATAAAAGACAAACATTAACCTCCTTTGTTTCCCAAACTTGACACATTTTAAAACTTGTCACGTTGTTCAGAACCACGAAAATGAATGCTACACAAGATCTTCAATCTTTTGAACGTACTGCAGATTATAAAAGGTTCAGACGTCGGTTTAAGGTCTTCTCTGTCATTATTTTGACGGATAGACTTGCTCGTTTAAAATAAATTGTTACAGATGTCTCATTTCTAAGAGCTCGTGCAGTGCCCTTGAACGGACTTCAGCATGAGCACTAATTACAGTTTTGTTTCTATGATACCTAAACAGCTGAAAAAGGAATCTCTTTTTCCTTAATTCAAGCATGTAAATATAATGTTAAAGCTCTCCATTTATTTCAGTTCAAACATTACGGCACAGAGAAATTAATTAGATTTGATTTCTTCATAATTTCAGACTTTTATGTGTACTTCACGGGCGTGGCTAACGGACAACATCTGTCATTCAGAAATAACCCCACATACTTTCTGACCATAACCTGCAGGGACACAACCGGAACAGAGATCAATGAAACCCTTATAGAGATCGATGTACAGCAAAATCAGGCCCCAGTCATCACAAATAGAAATTATCCTGATGGTAGGTCACTGTTATTAAAAAGTCATCCTGATGAAAGGTCTTTGTTATTTCTTCTTCATATTCTTATCTTCTCATTCTTATCTGCTTCTTCTTCTTCTTATTCTTCTTCTTCTTCTTCTACGACTACTACTACTTTTCGACAAGATATTTTTTTTTAATTAATTGTAAATTGTACTGCGAATAAGTGTAGTACTCATTGGTTGATCCTTGAAGTTATCGATCTAGAAGTTAATGTCATGCCCTCATTTACTCATGATCGATTCATGAATCGATTAAGAAACTTTTCAGTACTGGTCATTTTGCAGATACCCTGACCCTGGATGCTCTTCAACCCTACCCAGCAAATACGATCATTTTTAATGCAACAGCCACTGATGCTGAGAAAGACCCACTGACATGGTCCATTACAACTAAACCACCTGTCAACTACTTTACTATTGGACCAGGTATGGGTTTGAATAATTTAGTCTTAGTTTCATTAAATTTAAATTTCTGCCTTGTTCTATTTTGTAATATGTGATATTTTCCCTTCCTATTTGTGCACATTGTGTTTGTTGCTCTAATGTATATTTTATATGCCTACATAATGTATTAGCATCTGCGTGGCAGAGTGTTTAAAGCTTGCTTGTCGAGGCAGACGATCATGTATCGACAGCAGGTATCGTCATGGTCCAGTCTAACCAGCTTTAGCAAAGGATACCTGATTCTGTTCTTTTCATTTAGAAAACAAAGACTTCCAGCAAGGGAAGTGGTGACATAAAGCAACGATTAATGTAGGGGGCGCCCCTAACGTTTCACTAATCTATATCCGTAACAAATGTCGTAATAGGTTTTTTTTTTGTTTGAACCTTTCTGTATTTCTTATTGCTTAAAACCGTATGGTTGGGGAATAAATGTTCTTAAAGCCTAGAGATATTATTGCGTTTTTCTATTGTAAAATTGACGATTTGTCATTTTGTTTAAATTTTAACTCGTTAATGAGAATGTAGGTACCTCTAAATCCTCCCCTTCCTTGCACAAAGACAGCGCTAAAAAACAGCATTTTTTTTCCTTGCAGAAATGGTTTCTAAAGCAATTTATTTGACACTGTTAACCCCATACACAACCTCATTTGAGCCGCCTTTGGCATGCAGGTTGAGCCGCCTCTGGCATGCAGGTTGCGCCGCCTCTGGCATGCAGGTTGCTTGAGGAAGAAGAAGTACTTTTCCTTCCTTGTCTCCAACGAGATCACCGACAACAATAGGTGCCACAAAAAATACTATACCAACCATTTTTACTTTTAATGTTACCAGAATCGATTCTCAAAACCTAGTGTTGAAATAATAACCGATATAACATTTATTATGTTGTAACATCCTCAGCTGACGGTATCATCAGAACAACAACAGATCTTAGAACAGCAACAGTGGACCACATCGTCATGATAATATCGGTCACAGATGGTGTTAATGTCGTTGATAACTTTGATGTTATCATCACAATACAAAGTAAGTGGTGTTAAAGACAATAATTGTTAACTGGCCTGCCTTCCCCAGTTTCAAAATCTGGGAAATAAAAATGGTTCGTCGTTTTATCTGTTTCGTTTATTCGCAGATTTGAACACACGACCACAAATTACAAACCTGCCACACACCGTGACCATACCAGAAACCACACCCAGCGGTTACGTCATCTCTTTACTTACGCTTGTGGACCCGTAAGTAGATATTTCAGTCTGTTTGTGAGTGTGTGTGTCGCTCTGTCTGTCTGTCTGTCTGTCTGTCTGTCTGTCTGTCTGTCTGTCTGTCTCTCTCTCTCTCTCTCTCTCTCTCTCTCTCTCTCTCTCTCTCTCTCTCTCGGCTCTATATAAAGAAAGAAAGAAAGAAATAACAAATCTCTAAGGTGTGGCCGTGATTGCGTGGGTTAAGGTTTTCATTTCTTTATAGTGTTCGTATAGTGTTGATGTTATAGGTTCAGATCACTGCCCTAATCAGTGGTCAGCATGTGTGAGCAGACGATGTAAACACTCTGATGTAAACAAGTGATGAAATGCACTGTTAGACAAGACGTACAGATGGTTGATGGTTTCTAACTCTGTTGACACACTGTACTCCAACAGCAGTAAAACGAACTTCAAAGTTTTATTTACATAAAGTAGAATCCGCTTCTCTCTTCTGCGAATTTATCTCATAGATTTTACACATTTCAATTTGATATAATTTCCATTCGTACCTTCTCTCAATTCAGCGAACATCCGAAAATCATATTCTTGTACATATCGGTCACTGATCAGCTCTCGTCAAATTTCTCCACTGCTATGTCACCTGGGTGATCTTCTAAAAAGATTAGGTTATCTTTATAACTTTTCACTTAGTGACCTTCTGGTGTATCTTGCTAGAAGACTGGCCTACAACTGCCAGGGATGTTGATTTTCTACCAGTTTACCTGATCACTACGTCTGTCTCTGTTTTATCTAGCAAAAGATCTATCTTCAATATAAAATGCAATCATACCTGCTGTCTTGAAAAACACAAAACCTTGACAACTTGATAATAGAAGTCTTGTTATGGCGTGTCTGTAACCTCAGTAGTCAACCACATCAAAAATGGCTTGTTTTCCAGAAACATGAATATCAAGAACCTCGCTCACTAATGAACTTCCAAACTACCATCTCTCTAGCACACACTTGCTAACTCACGCTCAGCGCGTTCTAAATCAGACTGACTAATTCCTCGTTCTAACATTTTTCCGTTCACTCCAAAAATGTGTTCATCCTACCACAACTTTCTCGTGCGTATTTTTTTCTTGCTCACCCACCAAAACTTACAAGGGACGTAATTCCAAGTTATCTCCCTCTGATGATTATACTCAAAACCATACACTTATCTTCAATTCTTATTACAAAAACTTTACATGCAAATTTGTCCCATCACAATTTTGGACTCACTTATTATGCTCAACTCTAAACATAACTACTACATCTTCCGAGTGGAAACCACGGAGTTTCCTCCCTTTGCTTAAAGCACTCATCCACACATATCACTTCCCTTCAACAAAGACGAACAGTCTTTTAACAACTCCATTCATTTTTTCCAAACCATTTATCTACACTCACTTACTTTTCTAAAACCAAACCACCGTTCACAAAGACATGACGAGTCAACACTAATGACAGGAGACCGACAAGCAACAGGTGAAGGGAATATGGAAGCTCATACTTTTAGGGATCATTTCTAAAGTATGCCCGGCCTTTGGCTAGGATCAATGTGTCTTAACACTGGGTATCAGTACAGTGAAATTCATGTGTCATTAGGTCCTTTGTGTGAGAACACAGAAGATCACTACAGTGACACATGTGTCATTGGGTCTTTTTGTGTTGGGACATGTGTCTTGACCAGGGCCGGGGTCGGGCGTGTGCCAATGCACCCTCATGCGAGGAAAAAAAATGCAACCTTATGCGAGGAAAAAAAATGCGACCTCATGCGAGGAAAAAAAAAGAAAAAAAGGAGAAGGGAATATGGAAATAGACATTAAAGGGATAAAGCGATTAACCCAAGACCTGAAAGACAGGCATATAGAATTATGTGGCATGAATTTATTGAAGGCCTATCCTCTAAATCAGGGGTTCTGTGACGAGTAGGGTGTATGTGGGTGGATGTAGAAAGTCAGACAACACTTATACACAACACTCGTCTAGCTCACTGTCTAAGGAGTAACTCCAACAACCATATCAATCTCCGTGAATATATAATATCACAAATAAGTCACAATGGGCGCAGGGCCATTACAAATAATGGATACATAACAAATCCCGAGTATTCTACTATCACTCTGATCCTCGGAATAACTACAGCCACAAAATAGGCTACTACATAAATCTACTGCACAACTCTGGCCCTCTACTCGCGCACTACTATAGACATCCACCCATCTCTTGTCTACGCTCTTCGCTGTCTCCTGTCTACTGACTCAACTCTCTACTGACTCAACTCTCTACTGACCCAACACACATCTCTCTCTGACTAACCCCTTTCATTCGTATTCACCAAACACGTGAAAACCTTCCACACTCCACTGAGCTTCATTCACGCATGACTATAGCTAGCAGCTTGTCTTAACCTCTGCTCACAACATTGCTTGTAACTAAAATATTACAAGGCAAGCATTTCCAACTCACAACAATTCAAATGACCAACAAACTCCCGCTGGAGCTTGGGAACATTCACACATGCAAAATACCCTCAAAACACTTCCTTTTTTTTTCCTGATGGCTCCTTTCTGAGCTTCATTGACCTCTGTGGCTGCCATCATAGCCGCTGCTAGCTAAAAATGAGTACTTCACGATATTACTGTGGCTCCCTAGAAATATGGCATCGCCTTCTGGGGAGTGAATAGATATTACCTGAGTGTTACGTGAGTGAGTAAATAGATAAAGACCTGAGTGAGTAAATAGATAAAGACCTGAGTGAGTGAATAGATAAAGACCTGAGTGAGGAAATAGATAAAGACCTGAGTGAGTGAATAGATAAAGACCAGAGTGAGTGAATAGATAAAGACCTGAGTGATGAATTAGACAAAGACCTGAGTGAGTGAATAGATAAAGACCTGAGTGAGTGAATAGATTAAGACCTGAGTGAGTGAATAGATAAAGACCAGAGTGAGTGACTAGATTAAGACCTGAGTGAGTGAATAGATAAAGATCTGAGTGAGTGAATATATAGACCTGAGTGAGTGAATAGATAAAGACTTGAGAGAGTGAATAAATAAAGAACTGAGTGAGTGAATATATAGACCTGAGTGAGTGAATAAATAAAGAACTGAGTGAGTGACTATATAGACTTGAGTGAGGGAATAGATAAAGACCCGAGTGAATAAGTAAAGAATTGAGTGAGTGAGTAAATAAAGAACTGAGTGAGTGAATAAACAGAAAACTGAGTGAGTAAATAAATAAAGAACTGAGTGCGAATATATAGACCTGAGTGAGTGAATAAATAAAGAACTGAGTGAGTGAATAAATAAAGAACTGAGTGAGTGAATAAATAAAGAACTGAGTGAGTGAATAAATAAAGAACTGAGTGAGGGAATAAATAAAGAACTGAGTGAGGGAATAAATAAAGAACTGAGTGAGAATATATAGACCTAAGTGAGTGAATAAATAAAGAACTGAGTGAGTGAATAAATAAAGAACTGAGTGAGAATATATAGACCTGAGTGAGTGAATAAATAAAGAACTGAGTGAGTGAATAAATAAAGAACTGAGTGAGTGAATAAATAAAGAACTGAGTGAGTGAATAAATAAAGAACTGAGTGAGGGAATAAATAAAGAACTGAGTGAGGGAATAAATAAAGAACTGAGTGAGGGAATAAATAAAGAACTGAGTGAGAATATATAGACCTGAGTGAGTGAATAAATAAAGAACTGTGTAAGTGAATAAATAAAGAACTGAGTGAGTGAATAAATAAAGAACTGAGTGAGAATATATAGACCTGAGTGAGAGAATAAACAAAAAACTGAGTGAGTAAATAAATAAAGAACCGAGTGAGAATATATAGACCTGAGTGAGGGAATAAATAAAGAACTGAGTGAGTGAATAAATAAAGAACTGAGTGAGTGAATAAATAAAGAACTGAGTGAGGGAATAAATAAAGAATTGAGTGAGTGAATAAATAAAGAACTGAGTGAGGGAATAAATAAAGAACTGAGTGAGGGAATAAATAAAGAATTGAGTGAGTGAATAAATAAATAAAGAACTGAGTGAGTGAAAAAAATAAAGAACTGAGTTAGTGAATAAATAAAGAACTGAGTGAGGGAATAAATAAAGAACTGAGTGAGGGAATAAATAAAGAACTGAGTGAGTGAATAAATAAAGAACTGAGTGAGTGAATATATAGACCTGAGTGAGTGAATAAAATAAAAACTGAGTGAGTGACTATATAGACTTGAGTGAGGGAATAGATAAAGACCCAAGTGAATAAATAAAGAATTGAGTGAGTGAATAAATAAAGAACTGAGTGAGTGAATAAACAAAAAACTGAGTGAGTAAATAAATAAAGAACTGAGTGAGTGAATATATAGACCTGAGTGAGGGAATAAATAAAGAACTGAGTGAGTGAATAAATAAAGAACTGAGTGAGTGAATAAATAAAGAACTGAGTGAGTAAATAAATAAAGAACTGAGTGAATGAATATATAGACCTGAGTGAGGGAATAAATAAAGAACTGAGTGAGTGAATATATAGACCTGAGTGAGGGAATAAATAAAGAACTGAGTGAGTGAATAAATAAAGAACTGTGTAAGTGAATAAATAAAGAACTGAGTGAGTGAATAAATAAAGAACAGAGTGAGGGAATAAATAAAGAACTGAGTGAGGGAATAAATAAAGAATTGAGTGAGTGAATAAATAAAGAACTGAGTAAGTGAATAAATAAAGAACTGAGTGAGTGAATAAATAAAGAACTGAATGAATAAATAAAGAACTGAGTGAATAAATAAAGAACTGAGTGAATAAATAAAGAACTGAGTGAGTTAATATATTCAACTGAGTAAATGAATAAGTAAAGAACTGAGTGAGGGAATATATAAAGACTTGAGTGCTTGAATAAATATAGACCTGAGTGAGTTAATAAATAGAGATCTGAGTGCGTGAATAAATAAAGACCTGAGTGAGTTAATAAATACAGACTTGAGAGAATTAATAAATAAATACCTGAGTAAGTGAGTAAATAAAGACGTGACTGAGTAAATATATAGACCTCAGTGAGTGAATAAATAAAACACCTGATTTAGTGAATAAAGAAAGAACTGAGTGAGTGAATAAATAAAGACCTGAGTGCGTGAATACATAAAGACCTGAGTGAGCGAATAAATAAAGTCCTGAGTGAGTGAATATATAGAAATGAGTGAGTGAATAAATAAAGAACTGAGTGAGTGATTAAATAAAGACCTGAGTGCATGAATTAATAAAGACCTGAGTGAGCGAATAAATAAAGACCTGAGTGAGTGAATAAATAAAGGCCTGAGTGAGTGAGTAAATAAAGACGTGAGTGAGTGAATATATAAAGACCTGAGTGAGTGAATATATAAAGACCTGTGAGTGAGTGAATAAATAAAGAACTGAGTGAATGAATAAATAAAGACCTGAGTGATGGAATATATAGACCTGAGGGAGTGAGTAAATAAAGACCTGTGTGTGTGAGTAAACAAAGACCTGAGTGAGCTATTGAATAAAGACCAGAATGAATGAAAAAATAGAGACCAGAATGTATAAACACATGAAAACCAGAATGTATAAATACATAAGAACCAGAATGTATTGTTGAATAAAGACCAGAATGAGTGAATAAAAGAAGATTTGAATCAATGATTAAATAAAGACCAGAATGAGTGAATAAATAGAGATAAGAATGTATAAGTAAATAAAGACCAGAATGAGTGAATAAATAGAGATAAGAATGTATAAGTAAATAAAGACTAGATTGAGTGAATAAATAGAGATAGGAATGTATAAGTAAATAAAGACCAGAATGAGTGAATAAATAGAGATAAGAATGTATAAGTGTTGCGTCCTTTTTGGGTCCTTAACAGTAGTAAAGTAGACATGAGTCTGACTTCTGTTAAGAGGGTACGCATCAACAAATGTGGTAAAAATATATTCGTAATTAAATTCATCGCGCACGGAAGCGCACATATTTGTGCGAGGGTATTTTGCGTTTTGGTTGCTAAACACTAGATGACGCAGTGACCTGAGAGAGAGATGGCTGGAATGGAAGTCAGACATTGGTCTGTTCGTTCTAACCCTAGATTGGGGGTAAACTACTGTTTATGTCTTTGTTATACGGCCTTCCAGATGGAAGCTATCGCCGTGAGAATTTCACAGTAAGTTTTGTTCATTGGAGCTAATGAAAAATAAATATTTATATTGCGGTTTCGCAAAGATGAATCTAGTCAGCACATTCAAGGGGGAATTATTGACCCTCCATTAGGGTGTACTGAAATGGATCAAAGTTAAAGTAAAGTTTGTGGATCCAGCCGATTATTTTGCAAGTACGTGCCGTTTGGAAGAAGTATATCACAAACGTATAAAGTATATTTTAGCCGTCATATGGATTACGGCAGATGATTGAGAGGTCAATCAAATTCAGGACTTAGGATTATCAATATGTATTGTTTACTTTGAGGCCTCAAATAGGATATTCGAATATTCCAAATATATTGTTTACGAGGCCGTTTAGAGATGGGACATTCTTGGATGTATCATATACCCTTGATCATAAACGGTATGTCTGCCCTTGAGAGGTCGACCGTTATAATATTAGATGTCAATCAAGCTCATGATATAAATTGCTTGATCATACATGACCATTGATGCTTTACTTACGATGTCCTGTCGTCTATTCTGTAATATGAATATCATGAGACTATCCAATCTGAACATTGAGAATATATTAACATTTTCGCCATGTTTATTATTATGCAAATCGTCCATATCAGAGGATGTATACTCTGACCGTCGTATCGTACGTCAAACGCGATTGTCCAATAAACTGTGTCTAATATTCATTCAAGCGTTCCAGTGTGCTTCATTTGGCATTAGCATTTGTTGACGTGCCCTGTTGAGATTCCTGTGGCTTGATCGCTACCTAACCAAATAACATTCGCGTTATTAGCACCAGTAGTCAATTAGTCATCACTACCAAAAATGACTACTACAATAAGTAAATAAAGACCAGAATGAGTGAATAAATAGAGATAAGAATGCATAAGTAAATAAAGACTAGATTGAGTGAATAAATAGAGATAAGAATGTACAAGTAAATAAAGACCAGAATGAGTGAATAAATAGAGATAATAATGTATAAGTAAATAAAGACTAGATTGAGTGAATAAATAGAGATAAGAATGTATAAGTAGATAAAGACCAGAATGAGTGAATAAATAGAGTTAAGAATGTACAAGTACTGTAAATAGAGACTAGATTGAGTGAATAAAAACTAGAATGAGTTAATAAAGACTAATTGAAACAAACTGAACAAACACCACGCTGGAATATTTAGAAAGTATTCTAGTAACTTACTGACAGAACAATTCCCCAAATTTAAGTAACGGACAAATTGATACATAGAGAACCACGGGAACTGTATGAGAATACATAACAACGTTAGGGTTGGCTTTTATCTGTGTTAACGGGAACTGTATGAGAATACATATAGCGTTGGCTTTTATCTGTGTTAACGGGAACTGTATGAGAATACATAACAACGTTAGGGTTGGCTTTTATCTGTGTTAACGGGAACTGTATGAGAATACATAACAACGTTAGGGTTCGCTTTTATCTGTGTTAACGGGAACTGTATGAGAATACATAACAACGTTAGGGTTGGCTTTTATCTGTGTTAACGGGAACTGTATGAGAATATATAACAACATTAGGGTTGGCTTTTATCTGTGTTAACGGGAACTGTATGAGAATACATAACAACGTTAGGGTTGGCTTTTATCTGTGTTAACGGGAACTGTATGAGAATATATAACAACGTTAGGGTTGGCTTTTATCTGTGTTAACGGGAACTGTATGAGAATATATAACAACGTTAGGGTTGGCTTTTATCTGTGTTAACGGGAACTGTATGAGAATACATAACAACGTTAGGGTTGGCTTTTATCTGTGTTAACGGGAACTGTATGAGAATATATAACAACGTTAGGGTTGGCTTTTATCTGTGTTAACGGGAACTGTATGAGAATACATAACAACGTTAGGGTTGGCTTTTATCTGTGTTAACGGGAACTGTATGAGAATACATAACAACGTTAGGGTTGGCTTTTATCTGTGTTAACGGGAACTGTATGAGAATACATAACAACGTTAGGGTTGGCTTTTATCTGTGTTAACGGGAACTGTATGAGAATACATAACAACGTTAGGGTTGGCTTTTTCTGTGTTAACGGGAACTGTATGAGAATACATAACAACGTTAGGGTTGGCTTTTATCTGTGTTAACGGGAACTGTATGAGAATACATAACAACGTTAGGGTTGGCTTTTATCTGTGTTAACGGGAACTGTATGAGAATACATAACAACGTTAGGGTTGGCTTTTATCTGTGTTAACGGGAACTGTATGTCAGTTAGGGAGCACAATGTATGAAGCAATGTAGCATAGTGACGTGGACCTCCTAGCACATCTGGCTGGTCCTTGTGAAGGTCATTATATGTCAAGGGGCTTCTGAAGAGACAAAGAAAGAATAGTGTGACAGTATTGTCTCCCTTGCTGTGCAGCGGTGGTCCAACAATGGCCAAACTTTTAGTATAAAAATTGAGGGTCTGTAAAGGTCATCAACCTTAGCTCAAGATTACTCTTGGCAGAGATGCAAAAGAAGAATAATATTTCTATTTCATGTAGGTTCACAGACATTTTAAGAAAGAAAGCATCACAACTGAGGTCATCTAAGCTGTCATGAACTATTTACCTTCCCGCTCCTTCTGTGAGGAAAAAGAAATTTACTTGTATTTTCTGAACCACTAGATGAAATGATTCCGAAAAATATTACTTTAATAGCTCTGGGTCGTTGTGTATTTAAAACAACATCTATTAACTCACTCGGATCTTTATCTATTTACTCACTCAGGTTTTTATCTATTCACTCACTCACTAGTCTTTATCTATTCACTTACTCAAATCTTTATCTATTCAATCACTCGGATCTTTATGTATTCACTCACTGAAATCTTTATCTATTCACTCACTCAGATCACTATCAATTTGTATTTACAGATAACAAATTTAATAATTAATCATAGTTAATAAAGTTGAAATTAGAGTGATGTCTGAAAATGATGCACTGATGTCACCTAGTGAGTCGCATGAAAGTGCGTATGGACAGCGGAAAACAATTGCATTATTTAAAGATATTTGAATATACACATAAACTTATTAAAATAATAAATATGTACACCATGATGTCATCCTCTTCCACTAACTGCTCCCAATGGAGTCTGGAGCTATATCTGTTGTTGGATTTCTTGTGAGGAATCCCGCACAATACAGTCACAAGTTCTTCAGCGGTGGTTCAAGAACCCAATCATTTTATAAGCTGAAGTTGCCAGCCTCGTATGAACTTGTACATCCACAAGCAATTTACTCATGTTAAAGTCACAAATGTAAAATGATAAAATATACTTATTACAACTTACCCCGTTTATCGGGAATGAACTTACAGACTTCTTGCACAGAAAAAACATCCGAACTGTTTCGGAGCACGGGTTTTAAGAGGCCATCTTACAGGTGGTCGGGGTATTACTTAAATTATAATCTCACTGTTATTCTTTTTTGTGGGTTCCTAGAATTCGCGGTTTCCAGTACTATAGTCGAGTTTTATTTCTGCCTAATATCGGAAGGTCCTCTAATACTTGGTCCTGTCCTTATGTTCGAATCATGTTTCTATTCGTTAACCTGGCTTTCTGATATGTCTTCTTAACGAGATGAAAATGCAGTGAAGTTGTCTTTAGCTGTTGCAGAGTATAAGTGACATTTTCGCTCTCACACCCATGTGGTTTGTTGGAAAAAGCTCCAGTCAGAAGTGGTTTATTTCAGCACTTCCGCGCCTATCCAACCACGACTTAGTGTTTCATATCGGTAGGGGTCTTTTTTCTCCCACTACCCTCGTGTAGAACATTCTACATGACGCCGTGAGATATTTTATTTATATGTCATTTACCAATTCATCTGCCTGTTTTTCATGACCATAGAAGGTCTTGCCTCTTCCGTTTCGCCTGTGATGTTTAAAAACTCACTACTTCGCAGATCTAACATTATAATCTCTGCCAAAATGTTATTTCCTTGTAATTGTTTATCACTGCAAAGTCCATCTGTCGGAAGTATTACAGCACGGTCTGTGCCTTATTCTTCAGCAAGATGGTCATTTCCTACATCCTAGTGAGATCTGCCGTTTATTTTACTATGCCATGTTTGCGAGCTCGCACCTTGTCATGCGGCAACCAGGTAGCATGTATCGTTCCAGACAAGAAGTTGGAGTTGAATATAAATATGTCGCTCAGCGTAAACTCGTTCTCCGTCTGGATCTAGAGATAAGCGAAAAATCAATGTGTTAGGTTCGCTCGTTCGATACGCGTCACCGATAACAAAGGTGAAAATAACCAGAAGCGAGGGGTTCGTGTGAGGTGTGACAAGATGTGATAAGAAAACCTTGAACGACGAAAGGGAAACAACGATAAGGAGCGGGTGAGAAAAGACGAAAGGAAGGGCTCAGGTGAGAAAATGAAGGAGCTCACAGAAAAATGTAACGTTTGAAGATCCGACTTGTCACAATTAGGACTATTGCACCATAAGACATGTGGTATAAGGCAGCTAATATGGAGCTGTGCACACTACTGGCTGTGCACACTACTTGCTGTGCCATCATGTAAAACAAATTGTCAGAAGACACTGCTGCAAAAACACGAGGACCAGCTGCCGTAGTGACTGGATGCTCCATAGGGAGCATAAAGGAAAGATAAATGATGACTGAAGTGAAACAAAGTCACTTGTAGGCAATTAGGGAATGTCATCTGTCACATCTAAGTTCAATAATAATAGTGATCCACGTTTATCTGTCTCTTAAGCTTTGATGATACACTTGGATATACTAGTTTCTGTCCACTTATTGGTACTTCCTTTCCACCTACAACGTCTGCCCTGGACGATATCAACTTTACCTCCCTAGAGCTACTTATCAAATCTTATGTTGACATCCTTTCTAATTCACATTTCGAAAGTCTATATTCTTTTCCCAAGTACTCGTTCATGTCCGTGTGTGACGGGTATGGACGACACACTTCACAGGTACAACACACTCAGTTCAGATTCTGTAGCACCACCGGCTACCCACACAGTGAAAAACCAAGCTCGTGTTTTTCACTTCACACAGTGTGGAGTAGAACACTGAACAATGTTTACTTCGATAGCTCCACAGATTTATTGGGATCTACTTCTGGTCACCACAGATTCCCCTGGTCACAACACACTGTTTCACAGCAGCCGCAAGCAATCGATGTAAACAGTCCTGTAAGACAGCATTCCTAATACACTGTTTATTTGTCAGCACACAGTTACAACTGACCGTTGACCCAGATTTGAACAGTGTCGAATCGTTCCGTTACAGTTGCCACACTTCGCTGCGTTGAAAAACAAACCATAGGCTGCTGACCAAATGACCTCAGATCCCTTCAGTGATGTACAACCCTGGGTTCACTTGTAACATCCAAATAGACGGCCCCCAATGTGACGAGTAGGTTGTATGTGGGTGGATGTAGAAAGTCAGACAACACTTATACACCATTCGTCCTAGCTCACTGTCTAAGGAGTAAATACACTAACTCCAACAACCATGTCAATCTCCGTGAATATATAATATCACAAATAAGTCACAATGGGCGCAGGGCCATTACAAATATTAGAGACACAAAAAAATCCCGTGTATTCTACAATCACTCTGATCCTCGGAATATCTACAACCACAAAATAGGCTACTCCACAAATCCACTGCACAACTTTGGCCCTCTCTACTCGCGCACTACTATAGACATCCACCCTTCTCTTCTCTACGCTCTTCGCTGTCTCCTGTCTACTGTCTGCTCTCTACTGACTCAACTCTCTACTGACTCAACTCTCTACTGACTCAACACACTACTGACTCCACACACATCTCTCTCTCTCTCTCTCTCTCTCTCTCTCTCTCTCTCTCTCTCTCTCTCACTGACCCCTTTCATTCGTATTCACCAAACACGTGAAAACCTTCCACGCTCCACTGATCGTCATTCACGCCTAACTATAGCTAGCAGCTTGTCTTGATCTCTGCTCACAACACTGCTTGTAGCTAAAATATTACAAGGCAAGCATTTCCAACTCACAACAACTCAAATGACTAATAAACTCCCGCTGGAGCATGGGAACATTCATACATGCAAAATACCCTCAAAACACTCCGTGACACCGTGCATTATAGAATAATGAAGATCATCTCGTTACTATAAATTGCTGCAGAAAATTACCACTACAAGAGCATGCATCTGAATGTTTTGATATACAGGTTTCCTGCAAGTTTGATCAGCTGTAGTGGTGGATCTATGCTCGATTGTAGAGCCAAAAGGGAACTACAGATGATGATAATGTTGATGATGATGTCGATGATGATGATGTTGATGATGACGATGATGATGATAATGATCTCGTAAACACTTTATAACTTATTTTAAATTTGTTTGCTATTTTTGGAATGGGATACCTCTTGCAGTGGGCAGGGAGAAAAAGTAATCGTAAAACAAAAGGAATACATAGACAAAAACATGTTTTCTCATTGTACTGTTTTTTCCAGAGATATTTTTGTGCCGCAGCTCGTACCGATATGTACGGTGATACCTGACGCTGAACAATACAAATTTACTTACGAGATCGGAAGTAAGTGGTCTTTCTATCTTGTGTTACTTTTATCATCACCGCCATCATGGATGTATCATATTGTGTGTGCGTGTGTGTGAGTGTGAGTTTGTGTGTGTGCGTGCATGTGTGTGTTGCTAGCAAAATCTAGAAAAGTCAATCTTCAAACTCACATTCTACTGAATTCCGTTGTGTTGGCTGACGGCCATGTGGTCGTAACACATTATATGACCAATGACAAGAAACAGGTATGAGAATGTCAACTAAGTATAAATAATGTATATTATAATTTATTACGGATATGATTTAGTTTGAACAGAAAAAAAAATAAAACATCGTTGCTTTATTTGTATAAAAGAATGACAGAGCATCTTCAGACAATGTATCATCGTCATCATGTCGCCTTTCTCGCAAAATAAACCGTCGCTGTAACTGACCTGCTGGCAGAAAACCTGTACTTCATCAATGATGTGTTTTTACAGAAATAATAAAATAAAAACACTTAACCAAGATATCTAATAAACGCAGTTACAGTGTAACAGTCCATGATTTGCTTTACACATGAACAAGTCTTTTTATGTCTTAGCTCGACGAATCAGGCTGTCAACCGTGGTCAACGCAATTATGCCTCTAGATTATGAGACTACAAACACGTACCAGATCACTTGTGTGGCAAGTGATGGCTTCCTGTAAGTTCACGTTTCTTTTCACGTCTGGTTATATATATATATATATATATATATATATATATATATATATATATATATATATATATATATATATATATATATATATATATATATATATATATATATATATATATATATATATATATATATATATCAGAATATCATATAATATACACAGATAAAGCACCAGACTACTTGTGCTGAGTGTACAAACTCTCTACTGGTACTATGGGTTTAAGGCACACTCACACTAGACTCTTAGCTCGCTGTCTCAAAGGTACGACCACAGTACACAGTAGCTGACATGAGTAATACAATAACACCTAAATCAGGTATAATCCCTTAAAAGATAATGTGCACACACAGTAGCCATACACGGCTAGCAATACACACGAAGTGCAATACACACTGTAATGGAAATGCCAAATTACTTGCCATAATCAACAGCTTAACATAATAGCAAAATAGTCACCGACATACCCTACCCAGCGACCACACAACGACTATCGCTCAAGTCCAATATCGAGGCAAAGCAATACATAATTGCAAGATTCTACGTAAATACTATCCAGGAAAAAACCCCTAGAACTTACATCGACATTCTAGTAATAAACCAATAATCCTGCACATCTGAAACGATCGGCAAGCAATGAACAAGAATGGCCTTCATGTAATCCCAGCAAAACTGCTGACAAAAGAAACAAACGTCCGCACGGGACGGCTGACATCTCGTAGAATGAATTGCGCCAAAAGTTTAATTTCCTCTTCCGTTTTTGGCTCAACTGACCAATCCGGTTTTTTTAAATGAGCATCAATCTTGTCACTCTTACAGCGTGACCAACTCAAAATTTCGGCGAATGTCTATACTGTGACATCCACCCCCCCCCCTTTCTTAAGAAAGAAAACGAAGTTTTCTTCCACCGGAGGAGTCACGCCCAACCCCCTTCGGAGTATGGACGAACAGAATGCCAAGACGGCACCTCCTCATCTACTTAGAGAATGCCAAAGTTGTCCACCACGATAGTCGTTCATGCCTTCTCACACAATGAACTAAATACAAGCAAACATGAACAAACACCCCAGTTACAGGCAGTCGTGAAAAATAACAACGACTGTCTTACCCTGGTCTCTCACACACAATGCATCTTATGTTTTAGTAATACTACAGCAAACATCAATAATAAGGCATCATGTCATCGTATAAACAATCCTTTCCCCACACAATATAGACATAGGTATCTGGTAACCTGATTCATACATAACTTCATACATATTGCCTTTATGGCATCATAACATATAAATCATATGCCATAATACATCTTCATAAACATCAACTGTAATGAATACTCTCTTCAGATGTTCCTGCCCCCCACCAACCTCATAACCTGGACAGGACATCTGCTACAATGTTATGTACCCCCTGAATTGGCAAAATAGTAAAATTGAATTGCTGTAGCAATAATGCCCAGCATGTCAATTTAGTACTGGTGGATTTAGCCGACTGCAAAAATAGCAGTGGTTTGTGATCTGTTTGGAGGAAAAAATGCGCCCCCAACAGATATCGTGCCAACTTAGATACCGCCCAGATAATCGCAAGACACTCCCTCTCAATCGTGGAGTATCTGGATTCTGCTGGCAACAACATTCGATAGACATATATTGTAAAGCTTACTTACTTAGTCGTTCCCCTTCTACCGTGAGGTGTAGAGGTTTGGAAGAGAGAGCGCCAGACTATCCTATCGGCTGTCTTCCTCCTGGCCTGGTTCCATTCTAGTCCTCGGTCCTTCAAAGATTGTCTAATGTTGTCCTTCCAGCGGACTCTGGGTCGTCCTGGGGGTCTGGATCCTTGGCTCTTTGTTTCCCATGCTTGTCGTTGTAGCCGATCTTCTCCCATTCTGCAGACATGGCCAAACCATCTTAGTTGGGACTGTTCTACTTGGGTCTGCAGGGGGTGGGATTTAAGGCCTTGACGTGTAGTCTGGTTGCGTACCATGTCTCTTCTTGTTACTTCAACCACCTTCCTCAGATACCTCATTTCTGAGGTTTGGATCTGGCTTTTGTGGGTTGTAGTCATTGCCCATATTGTAAAGCATGACATATAAATTACAGAACAAGGCATAGTAAAGTATCAACATGACCCTTAAATTTTACGAGACCATCATATTCCAGTGTGCCTGCCTACAGCGCACCTGCCTACAGCATGCTTGCCCACAGCACACCTGACTACAGCGTGCCTGCCTACAGCGCACCTGCCTACAGCATGCATGCCCACAGCGCACTTGACTACAGCGTGCCTGAACGGTATCATGCCACATTAATACAAAATACGACATAGCATATACATCATAACTATGCATTGTACAGCATTTCCTAACTTGTACAAGTCTACAAAATACACATATTCATATCAACATCGAACTGGGGGCGTGGGTCAGAGCCACTCAGGTTCGGTTCGTATTAACCGAAACATCTTACTGATCAAGAACCCGAAATCTAACCCTAGCTATTTCTGGACTATTAGCAGATGGTTTTGAAGCAACGACAAATGCTTTTGCCTAACTGCATCACGCGCACCCCAACTGTTCTCAAAAGTCACTCGTGCTATTTTGGTCTTGTCGCGCAACGACAATACCTCGACAAATCTAACCGGCGTGACCTCATCAAACACTCGCCTGAGTGTGCAACACCTAGCACTCAGGGGGACGTTACGCACCCAAAATGTATGATCACTAGCTATCGGACCCTTGTATAAGTTCCTACTGCTCTTAATCATGTCATTTGGTACTTGCCGCGAATCGCGTCTACGATGTACCTTCTGGTAATCCCCTTTGGGAGTTTGGTGATGCTGAGCCTCTGCTCCAGCCACACCCACGACACTATGCACTCCGCGGACATTGCCGACGATTAAATCGGCAATCGTATCCTCAAGGACGAACGCGTTCACTCTACCCGAGAGGAACGGAGTGTCCACATTAATACTCGCCTGGGTTTAAGACTCCACTTTGCCCCCGAACGTGGTGCACTTTACAGTTTTGCCTGTAAGGCAGGAGTCGTCGATGCACGATCGACGCACCCCAATTGTGGTGCAACCAGTGTCCCGCAACACCCGGACTGGTCGATTCTCCACCTTGCCTTCGTGGAGAATTACCTTGCCAGTCTCATGGACTGCCGATAGGCATGGTGCCGCATGCCCGCATTGAAGCACTACCCTCTCGTTCGCGTGAAACAGAGGGCGACACCCGGCACAGTCCTCACTATTAATTGTGTCCAACACAAACGCGGAATTCGCGTGTTCAATCGGGGTGGGACACCTATCTGCACAATGATTATTGCCACCACAAATGGAACACATGCGCTCCTTCTTCTTTTCATCGCGTGCACCTTTGCTGGAGCCTTTCGATGACGAAGACCACGCATCCGAGTCGGAATATCGACTCTCTGAGGAACCACCCCTCTGCTTGGTACGTTTTGCTTTATACCAAAACCGGTCTTCGTCTCGAGAGTCCTCGAAGCGTACCTGCTTTCGCGTTTGGCGCTCCCCTCTATCGCTATAACTATCATATTGTCTGCTCTGCCACCTCGGCCGACCATTCCTATGAGAATGGAAATTTCCATAGCTACCTCTACGCGGCTGGTAGGGACTGGAGGGCCTCTCATACTTCTGTTCTTGGCCTCTGTCTGACTGATTTCGCCAAGACTGGCGCTGAGTTTTGCCGACACTGGCAACTAAGTCGTCTGACAGTTCCGACTTCTGAATGGGTTTGCCCGGATGGGCCAGGACATAATGGTGCCCCAATTGGGCCATGGACTCAATGTCCTTTGGTTGACGTTCCTGGAAAAACGCCACCAACTCACTGGAACACGAGGACAAAACTTTGTCCCGTAGCACCAAGTCTAGCAAGCCATTAAAGTCCTTTATTATCCCCTCCATATCGATCCATCTATTCAGCAGAAAATTGATCTTCGAGATAAAATCCTCGAAGTCTTGGTCTGCGCTTGGCATTGTGTTTTTAAAACGCGTCCAGTACCGTCAGCAGTCAGACGGAACTTCCGGAGCAACCTTTCCTTAACTTTGTCGTAATCGGCCCTTTCCTCTAAAGGGAGGCTATAAAAAGTCTCCATCGCAGGCCCCACTAGCAGCGTCGATAACAGAGATGGCCATTGAACTCTGTCAGCCTTATAGGCCACACAATCGGCCTCAAATCTTTCAAGGAAGAAATCTAAACTGTCAATTTTATCATTAAAATTAGGCAGACGCAGTCTAAAAGGACGATGAGCCCCTCCAGGAGTAGATTTCTGACCACTCGCACCCACTTCCAATTTCTTCAATTGTATTTCCTTATCCATCATCTTCTCTTCAACAGCTTGATCTCCATATAACTGTGCCCAAGCTCGCGCCCTGGAGAGGACACTCCAGCTTCACCCTATTGGTGTCGGCAAAACACGGGAAGTAGCAGTTACCGGTTATAAGCATTTTGCCAAATTGGCGTAGGGCATGGCGCCAGGGGCTACTTCCGACAGTGGGAGAGGTTCCAGGATCTCACTGGACAGCTACCGCCCGCTTCAAGCTGGGCAGCCCCCAGTCAATAAGGTGTTGTCCCGCCACTGTCTGCTTTCCCCATTGGGTGTATGGGGATTAGGGTCAAACCCGAACTGTGGACAGAAAATTTTGCACCAAGCAATTATCGAAAAAAAAGAAATAAGCAAACTCTCAGATTGGGATGCTGGAACGTCCGGACTATGTTGACTGGACTATCCGAAAACCTACAGGATGTAAACGATGTAAGGAAGACAGCCATAATTAATGATGAGCTTAAACGACTTCAGGTGGATATAGCTGCACTTCAGGAAACGCGCCTGGCGGGCTCTGGAACGGTGAGCGAGAAGGACTACACATTTTATTGGCAAGGGAAAGATCTTAATAAAGCTAAAGAACACGGAGTAGGTTTTGCGGTCAAAAAATCGCTAACTAAAATGGTTGAACCAGGCGAGAATGGATCAGAACGCCTGTTAACGCTCCGCCTGCAAACTAGCACAGGTCCCATCACCCTTGTCAGTGTGTATGCTCCTACTCTGTACTCTGCCTCAGAAGCTAAAGATGAGTTCTACGAGAATCTAACAGCAATTATCAAAAGCATACCTAGGCAAGAACAGCTTGTTCTCCTTGGTGACTTTAACGCTAGAGTGGGTGCCGATAATGTTTCATGGCCTTCATGTCTGGGCAGGTTTGGTATTGGCAAGATGAATGAAAATGGACAACGGCTCTTAGAGTTGTGCGTCCACCATGACCTCTGCGTGACCAACACCTACTTTCAGACAAAACCCCAGCATAAGGTGTCATGGAAACACCCACGATCCAAGCACTGGCACCAACTTGACCTGATTCTCGTCAGAAGGCCACTCCTCAGGTCTGTGCTCTCCACGCGCTCGTACCATAGTGCAGACTGTGATACAGATCACTCCTTGGTTTGCTGCAAAATCAGAGCACAACCAAGAAAACTCTATCGTGTCAGACATGAAGGGAAACCACGCATTGATACAAGCAAGATGTCAGACCCTTTCATGATCGCTCAATTCACTGCGTCCTTCGAGAAAGTGCTCAGTAGCCCTCAGCATGGTGATACTATTACAGAGAACTGGGAGCATCTACGGAACACCATTCAAAGTACTGCACTTGCCACCTTTGGTAAGAAAACAGCAAAGTCAAATGACTGGTTTGATGCTTCATCAGATGTGATGGCACCTGTCATTGAAGCTAAGCGCAGTGCTATGAATGAATACAAACGTTCACCGAGTGCCAGAACCCTACAGATCCTGAGGGCTACGAGAAGCAAAGTTCAACAAACTGCTCGACGCTGTGCAAATGACTTCTGGCTCCAGCTCAGTGAGAGCATCCAGATCGCAGCGCAAACAGGCAACATTAGACAAATGTATGACGGTATAAAGAAAGCACTTGGCCCCCATAAAAGTAAGACGGCACCGCTAAAAACCATCAGCGGAGAGAAGCTAACCGATAAGGGTAAGCAGATGGAGAGGTGGGTCGAGCACTACTCTGAGCTTTACGCTAGAGACAATACCGTTACGCCTGCAGCCCTTGATGGTGTCAACAGACTGCCAACTATGGAGGAGCTGGATGCCGAACCAACATTAGAGGAACTCAGCAAGGCCATTGATAGCTTGGCCTCTGGCAAAGCACCAGGCAGTGATGGGATTCCTCCTGATTTAATCAAATGCTGTAAGAGCACGCTATTACATCCGCTGCATAGGATGCTGTGCCAGTGCTGGGAAGAGACAACTATTCCTCAAGACATGCGAGATGCCAAGATTGTAACACTGTATAAAAAATAAAGGAGACAGAAGTGATTGCAATAACTACAGAGGCATCTCTCTTCTTAGTATTGTTGGTAAGGTTTTTGCCAAAGTCATCTTAATGCGACTACACAAGTTAGCTGAGCGCATATATCCAGAGTCACAGTGTGGATTCCGAGCTGGCAGATCAACAACAGACATGATCTTCTCTCTCCGCCAGCTTCAGGAAAAATCAAGAGAGCAGAAAAGACCGTTATATATCGCCTTTATAGACCTCACAAAAGCATTCGACCTGGTTAGTAGGGATGGACTCTTTAAAATCCTCCTAAAAATAGGCTGCCCTTCTAAAATGCTGGAAATGATAAAGTCATTCCATGACGGCATGAAGGGAACAGTCCAATATGCTGGAAGCACGTCACAGCCCTTTGATATACGAAGTGGCGTTAAACAAGGCTGTGTTCTGGCTCCGACCCTCTTCGGAATCTTCTTTGCCTTACTCTTGAAACATGCATTCAGAGATGCAACTGAAGGAATATGCCTTCACACTAGGTCAGATGGCCGTCTGTTTAATCTTTCAAGGCTGAAGGCAAAAACACAAATCAGAAGGGTCACTATAAGAGACTTGTTGTTCGCTGATGATGCTGCAGTCGTCACTCAAAGCCAACAGGAGCTTCAGAGCTTGATGAATCGCTTCACTAAAGCATGCAAGGACTTTGGCCTCACAATAAGTCTAAAGAAAACGAATGTGCTGAGTCAGGATGTGGGTGCTGCACCAGTTATCACTATCGATAACTATGAATTGGCAGTGGTGCACCACTTCACATACCTAGGGTCTACCATCAATGACAAACTCTCACTGGATACAGAAATCGACAGCCGCATTGGCAAAGCTGCAGCTACCTTTGCCCGCCTCACATCGCGTGTTTGGGGAAACTCTAAACTCACAATGAAGACCAAAGCTGCGGTATATAATGCCTGCGTCACCAGCACACACTCCTATATGGCAGCGAGACCTGGACGACCTATGCTAAGCAAGAAAGAAGGCTCAATACCTTCCATTTGCGGTGTCTACGCCGCATCCTCGGCATCTCGTGGAAAGATAAAGTGACAAATGTCGAGGTGTTGTCACGTGCTGGCCTTCAAAGTATGTATACGCTTCTTAGACAGCGCAGACTTCGCTGGCTTGGCCATGTTCGCCGCATGGATGATGGTCGCATCCCAAAAGATATCTTCTACGGACAATTAGCAGAGGGCAAGAGAACAGTTGGGCGACCACAGCTGAGGTTCAAAGATGTGTGCAAGAGAGATATGAGGGCACTGGACATGGATCCAGCAACATGGGAGGATAAAGCTGCCGATCGCACTAAGTGGCGATGCTATTTACGGCGCCACCTCAGATTGGGCGAAGAGAGGCTAACACAAGAAGCAGAGGTGAGGAGAAAACGTCGAAAGGAGCACCAGGAAAATAAGCAGCTGAGGGCTGTCACCTCAGGGGCGCATTTCCATAGTTAGTTATGACTGAAGGGGCTATTATTATTATTATCTTCTCTTCAAGAGCTATTCTCATTCTCTCCTTCTCTAACTCTAACTATCTATCTATCTTCTTTTCTTGCAATTCTCGCTCTATCCTCTTTTCTTCCAATTCTCTATCTTCTCTCAATTTCTTTTCTTGTACTCTTTATCTTCTTTCATATTCTTTTCTTGTAACTCTTTATCTTCTTTCATCTTCCTTTCTTGCAATTCGAACTCTCTGTTTCCACTCGTTTTCTTCTTTCATTTTCCTTTCTTATAACTCAAATTCTTTCCTTTTTAGCTCTAGCTCTTCAGCTCGAGCATCTCTTAGAGCACTCTGTTTCTCAATCCTTTCCTTCTCTTCCTTCGCTTCCTTCTCTTTCTTTTCCTTCTCCAGAGCTTTTTGATTTTCAACTAAATAAAATTCAGCTTTGGCATAGTCATTTAGTTCTTTGCCAGTGTACCCACATTCTTTCCCAATCTGAATAAAAGCCTGTAGGTCCATGGTGTACACTCAGAATGCTCACTATAATCTCTGGCTATAGATTTTGCTATACAACTACTCAGTCGTATATATTTTACTTATATCACCAGATAAGTCTCTGGTTACAAAATATGCAGTAATAATAGTAAATATTGATATCACTACTCCTATATATATATATATATATATATATATATATATATATATATATATATATATATATATATATATATATATATATATATATATATATATATATATATATCTGTACGTATATAACACCTCAACTCTCACTGTATACATCATCAACCTGTATCTCTTATAGTATAAAGTTTTACTTTGCCACTTGGCTACTGTCTCATCACTTTGAAAAATTTGGTCTTTCTGACCACTTAGTCTCTGAGATACAATCAACCAAACTTACAATAGTCGACAGTTGTATAATAACAACTAATGAAACTTTCTGGTGCTATGACACCACTATACCAACTTAGTCACAAATCAGGTTTTACTTCAAAGTATTTTACTGGCACCACACTGGTGCTATACTCAGATAATACTGCCCTTACTACTAATCTCAATAATCTATATTATGCAAGTACTACGTATGGCAAAATGAGCACTACACAGATGAAATAAACACATACATCACATTACGAAAACAAAATTACAGTCACGAGGAACAAGATGATAGACCAAGAAGAGAAGACGTAGATTAATATATACAATGCGTGACTGCGCACGAACGAAAACAAGGGATACCTGTACACGTATTTACAAGATAGCAAGATGAAACAAGAGAAAACACACTTAAACACAACAAAAGAAGTACCGAATGTACAAAACAATATAAATACACACGACACGAATACACCTAACACCAACAGGGCTTGGAATGTTAAGCAGGGCAGTGGCAGGAAATCCCGTCTGCCAGACTCCACCACAAAACAAACACAGCCACACCCTAAAAGAATCGGTCTAATCCAATCTTTTCCACGAGAGGCCAAGAATGGATTAGGCTCACCACCCTTCCTTACTTGAACACACCAATACACTATAACACCAAAGACTCCACGAAAACCACACTCCACAATGAGGTGCTGGAAGCTATCTCTACCAACAAGCACTATCTTTACTCCAGTGAAAATCAACTAAGTAAGCTATCAGTACAATTATACTATAATGTCTCAAAATATACAATCCAAATATTTCCAAACTACTAAGAAAACAGAGCAAGATCAGATACAACTAACAATCAACATACACACAAACTAAGTCATACTTGTACAATAAGGGAAAGACAAAACAAAAGGAAAGAAAATAATAACAAAATTAAGAAGCAAATAAAGAAACAGCACTAACTACTTAACAGGTCAAAGTATATGATAGCTAGTAACAGTAAGGAAGACAGACAAAAAAATGTAATTCTCCGAAAACACAAGAAAATGTCAATATAATACATAATACACAAGCAGACAAACAATAACTTATGTGAAGCTCCAACGGCGCTTGAGTACGGAGAATCCTCAGCATTGACGATGAATGATGATCACAGAACAAATCAGACTCCACAATAAAACACGTATAATCCCAAAAGAATCTCAGTCCAGGAATAACTTCACTGACAGTCTGAGTGTCACCAACTCGCTACAGAGTTCCTTGTCATGGTATAATACTCTCTCACGCAATGACCGCACTATACTCTCCGGTGCTCATACAGCACTGTCCATAATGTACACGGAAATGTCTACTTCTTCAAAGTTCAGCTGCACAGCTACTAATAACAGTCTACCCGTCAGATACACGTATACGTTCCTTGGCACTGTCACATGTGTACCACACGACAAGTCTATAAGAACGTTAGATTCTCCAAGGATCCCAGCAGTCTGTAAGGTAACATCCACTGGATCCCGGCACGTCGGCATGTCGGCAGGACACACTGCACAAAGGAATTCGCCCCTGGTCAGGAACTTCTGCGTAGTGAGGCAACGTCACTGGTATTGGCTTTCACCCCTGGTTGGGCACGTCTGAGTAAGAAGGTCACGTCAGAGGCGGTGACTTTCACCCCTGGGTGGGCACATCTGAGTAGCAATTACAAGACCAGAAGTCCCACACGATGACCATAGGTACCAACCGCACTAACAACCTCCTATCGACTATAAACTCCTACCAATCATCTCCTACCACCCTATACCGAGGTTGACCAAGCTATCTCCCATCGCACGCTCCACTCGCCGTCTGGGCCAAACTAGCTAGATGGTACCTACACCCCAAGCTCTGCCGCTCCACCTGTATCACTGCCGCCAACCACCAAAAGGACTCAGAGATACGTCAAACTGACCCATCTGACGCACACCGTAACATCAGCCTAACACTTTAACAAGTGTACACAGACTTGCAACACTACCAGAGTAAACACTTGAAACTTAACTATACACTATGTAGCAAAGTTAGATTTTGCTGGGGAGGTTATGATGGTATCCTAAAAGAATGAAATCCGTGTAAGTATTAACCGTGTGAGGTCAAGCACATGTAGGCCCCTGACTCTATAAATGATGATGATGAATTATGTGCAGGGAACCTAACGCTACCTCCCTAGATCTCACACGGTCACTATTTTGGCTCTAGTATCTGGTGTATGATGTACCTAGTGTCTAGGGGAGAAATGAAATTATGGTACATGTTACGGTATTTTAATTGGCATCGTCTGCTATAGGTTGGCAGCGTGCAATTTTAGGGGTTACAGCATTTAATATAATGTAAACAATTAGTATACTATTGAAAGCTATACACCCGATCGATTTATGACGTGTTGGCGTCGGTAAGGTCACGCTGGGTGACTAGGTTACCGGACCCCTTTTTGTATGACCGTCGAGCTGTAAAGACGTGTCCTTATGTTCTTCTAGTGTCGGGCATGGAGTGCCGCACAGTTATGTTGTATTTAAGTATGGACATGGGTCAGTCCACTGTTATAATGAAAAAAGATGAAATGTTACAGGTTAGTAATTGACTAAACCTAGGACGGGATGAATTAACAGTCCATATTAGTTTATATTTGCCAGACGCATAATCTCGCTGTCGGCCGTTGGGATCACCAACCGCGCGTACATATAGTTATGACGTTCTGCCTACAGTAATTCATGGTATTTGACAAGGACTGATTTGCAGATAGATCATATACGACGTAGGATCTAAATTGAATATGTATTTTCTTCATAACCAACATGTGTGGATTGTTTATGTGTAAAACGGTATATTAAAATGTGTGGACTCGATAAAGGACTTATCAAGTCAATTAACTTTTGGAATTTAACTATTACTATGTTCACAATGTGTTATCCCACCTTCGCGTGATTTACCAACAAGAGCACGAGGAAAAATAATTGAAAGAAAGAACAATGCAAATGGCCAGATATTAATCACTGAATTATTAGTAATACATGGAACAGTATTCTATAATATATGACCCAGTGTTAACAAGAGAAAACGGCCTGCAACAGTACACAACACAAAAACACTTTAAGTTTCTATGAGGAAGTGAATAAAAACCTGTGGTTAGGTTTTTCTTTAAATTTGATATTTTTTTGTACAATTTATTTCGCCCGTCCAGTCATTTCTTTGGACAGGTCTTTGGAAATGAGGACAAGATAGTTTACAGAAAAGATCAACTAAAATTGTGTAGACAATCTGCCCAAATAACTACAAAGTTAATATATGTCTTTCCTGTTGGAATGTTCACAGCTTACACTTTATTCATCTAATAGGGAGAGTCACTGTGTATGAGGGGCTGTATTATCGTCATACCCCATCAACTTCCTGAGTATGATTTGAAATACCAGTGTTCATTTAAAACGAAACTGTCAGATATACCCAGGTCCTTAACATATCACCTGGGGTTTCTTGTTGAAAGATAACGTATTGTGTAGTTGCAGAAATATCGATATCACATTACACGCCCAAGTTCCTGCTGTTAGCTCTTGACAGCATACATGAATTGTCGGAGACTTCTTGGCGTTATCGTCACTCCTCAGGTTTCCTGTTACCAGCTGGCAACAGGAAATAGAACCTCTGCAACAAAAGGACACCCTGGCCTTTTATATCTGATCACTTTTGATATTATTTATTTCCCTACTGTGATATGGGGTCAGCCTCGCGTGCATTTCAGGTGCACTCGCCCCTAGTTTTTCATGACTCCCACCTTGCTGTGACCACACCTCAGGTCCCTATGGCAGATACGCCACTGTACATTTACATACTTTTCCTCAATAATATAATGTGGGGTAACCACATTTCCTTTTATATATTTTTCTCTTCTTTTCTTATAAATATAAATGCTTCAGGCATGTTGAACAGTGTTCATGGAACACGGAGGCTTACTAATATACTCTAATACAATAATATTCAAACATAATCATGACAACATACATTAGTTAGATACATTTCAACGTGAGGACTCAACAATGTCTGCTCCCGGCATGTCCTTCACTTTCCCCCAATAGCAGTATCTAACTTTGGCAGTGCGATTAAACATATGAATTCATAAATCATTCTTACCACAAATATCAAGAAATATAAACAAATGACGCTGACTTGCAAAGAAGTGGCCTCCGTTTCTTCTGCTCCGTCCAGACTGTGAAATACTTATTTAGTTATTTAATTTACTTTCAAATTTATCACAGCTGTTCTCAGCGTACCTGAATAAAAGTTTTGTTCAACTGGCAATGAATATTGAAAGCTTTTGCTAATATTTAGTAGCACTGGCCAATCGAAAGCTTGCGACTACCAGAATTCAAATGCAGTTTTTGAAAAACAAAACAATTCCAAACATACTCTGCGTCTGGTAGTCGATTGGCCAGTCTGCTTTAGTTATGCCAATACAAAAAGATGTTTCGTTTTGGATTACATTTTTCCTACCGCTTCCCTTTCCCTATTATACTCTTTTTACCCAAGCGAATTTGAATTTCCTCAATGCCTCTCTTCTAAGCTCGCATCCCCACTACCGTTATAAAAAACAAGCAGGAACGACAGTCTGTCTGGTCGAGCGTCCGTAGACATTTAGTATTTTTTCAATAACTTGGCTAATACTGGGACTATCATATTATTTAAAACACATTCTTGCTCAGTGGACTATAAGCTATACTACCATATGATTTTTATGGTCAGATTCATATTGGGTTAGATTTTCAATTTTCTCACCGGCAATCGTCAAATACAATTTTACACAAGACCGCCATCTTTCCCTCTCTTTCATCTCGCCAGCATGTATTTTCAAATAACTAACTTGTTTTTGTGACGTCAGAAACATTACCGCGAGAAAGGAATAAAATTGTCTGCGTGTTTGCCTCTGTTGGCTTTGTCGCAGCGTGTATATATGCATGGCAGAATGTGTCAAGCGAAACTACTAAATTTTGCGTTAAAGTTGACAGAATACGTTAATTCAGATAGTTATTTTGCGGCACACTTCCGCAAAATCGTTAATTATAAGTCTTGGCTGCAGTGTGTATGCAGCAGATCTGGCAAAATGTTAAATGTTGGTAGTACGTTTTCGAAACCGAAACTAAAACGCGTGTTAGATTTTTACCGTGGGATCGTTCTATAGGCTTTAGCACTGCACAAAATTAAGCGCTATGCTGGCGTGTGAGAGGATCACCGTCAGACACAATAGGGCGGGTTTATTTATTATCATTTTTATGACTAAAATCTTACTGAAATGAGCGATTATTCTCGCAGATTTTACTACATACTATTTCACCGGCGATAGACTGAAAACATACAGAAAAATAGCCATTCCAACTGTGATGCTGAAAGTAGGTCAGCGCCCGTAGTCGAGGTCACGTCACATGACCGTAAACAATACCGAAACAGACTGACACACACTAGCCTTTCACTGGACGGACAAAAACAACTCACTCCCGTGGTTGACGAAAAATCTGAAGGCGCCAACACAGTGGCCTACCGCCTTCTAGACTACTACGTGCACCAATAATGACCTGATTAACACAAATGCAAGCTCTAAGGCTTTACTATGAACTAATATCGAATCAATACGCCAGCTAGCTGGGAAATAAATATTAACTCACACAGGCTCCACGGCCTTAACAAGACGAGTCACCCCAGATGTCAGAATATCATATAATATACACAGATACAGCACCAGACTACTTGTGCTGAGTGTACAAACTCTCTACTGGTACTATGAGTTTAAGGCACACTCACACTAGACTCTTAGCTCGCTGTCTCAAAGGTACGACCACAGTACACAGTAGCTAACATGAGTAATACAATAACACCTAAATCAGGTATGATCCCTTTAATAGATAATGTGCACACACAGTAGCTATACACGGCTAGCAATACACACGAAGTGCAATACACACTGTAATGGAAATGCCAAATTACTTGCCATAATCAACAGCTTAACATAATAGCAAAATAGTCACCGACATACCCTACCCAGCGACCACACAACGACTATCGCTCAAGTCCAATATCGAGGCAAAGCAATACATAATTGCAAGATTCTACGTAAATACTATCCAGGAAAAAACCCCTAGAACTTACATCGACATTCTAGTAATAAACCAATAATCCTGCACATCTGAAACGATCGGCAAGCAATGAACAAGAATGGCCTTCATGTAATCCCAGCAAAACTGCTGACAAAAGAAACAAACGTCCGCACGGGACGGCTGACATCTCGTAGAATGAATTGCGCCAAAAGTTTAATATCCTCTTCCGTTTTTGGCTCAACTGACCAAACCGGTTTTTTAAAATGAGTATCAATCTTGTCACACTTACAGCGTGACCAACTCAAAATTTCGGCGAATGTCTATACTGTGACATACTCGTATATATATATATATATATATATATATATATATATATATATATATATATATATATATATATATATATATATATATATATATATATATATATATATATATATATATATATATATAAGAAATTATATGAGGACAGCAAACCATAAGTCAGAAGAGTTCAGGACCACCACTGGTGTAAGACAAGGTGATATCCTATCACCTTACCTCTTCATACTCCTTATGGACGATGTCATCAAGGCATGTAAGGAGAGAACAAGAAAGTATTCAGTGGGGTACTGGAAGATGAGACAGGTCTATATTTCGGAGCTAAATCAGAGGCACATCTCCAATCCAACCTGCAAGTCTGGAAGGAAGAGCTGGAGAAGAGAGGGATGGTCATAAGCAGCTCTAAAACAAAATCCATGGTGATATCACGAGAAGAAAGAAAACATCAGATTAAGTTGGGAGAACAGGTCCTGGTGCAGGTCGACCACTTTAAATATCTCGGAGCTATTATAGACCGAAAGGGAGGCATCAAAGAAGAGTTGGCCACTCGGAAAGCAGCGGCTGGGAGACTTTTTCAGGCCATAAATCGTGGATTCCTCAGCAAGAAAGAGGTTGGTAAGAAAACGAAGATGGCTGTATACCGCTCCACCTATGTCCCAGTCTTGACATATGGATGCGAGTCGTGGGCAATGACTACAACCCACAAAAGCCAGATCCAAACCTCAGAAATGAGGTATCTGAGGAAAGTGGTTGAAGTAACAAGAAGAGACATGGTCCGCAACCAGACGATCCGTCAAGGCCTAAAATCCCATCCGCTGCAGACCCAAATAGAACAGTCCCACCTAAGATGGTTTGGCCATGTCTGCAGAATGGGAGAAGATCGGCTACCACGACAAGCATGGGAAACAAAGAGCCAGGGATCCAGACCTCCAGGACGACCCAGAGTCCGCTGGGAGGACAACATTAGACAATCTTTGAAGGACCAAGGACTAGAATGGAACCAGGCCAGGAAGAAGACAGCTGATAGAATGGTCTGGCGCTCTCTCTTCCAAACCTCTACACCTCACGGTAGAAGGGGAACGACTAAGTAAGTAAGTATATATATATATATATATATATATATATATATATATATATATATATATATATATATATATATATATATATATATATATATATATATATATATATATATATATATATATATATATATATATAAAATATATAATATATTACCTCTGTTTATATGTCAGCCATGAATTTCCTTTGCTACTTTCATTTTGTAATCTCTGCTCTTCTGGTATACCTGATACGTCTGCACGTGTTTATGTGTTTGTGTTTATGTGTATCTATATATATGAAGCGATACAACAGGAGACAATCTGATCATCAGAAATCTCCCCGTCGATCAAGTGTTTCGGCCCCTTAGGTCATGACTCCTAAGTGTCAGCCTCCTGTTGTCCAGTGCAGAGAATTGAACCCACTCCATCTTGGTTGCAGCTTTCAAATTCACTCTTATTTTCTGCCAGCTGGAGGCAATTGTGAAAGTAACCTCTATGTTGAGAACAAATTACATTCCCGAGTTTCATAGCCTGTTGCGGTTGTTCCACAGTCAGCACGATGTCATTTCCGCAGTTTCGCTGAGCCTCTTAAATGTCCTAGATCTTGACTGTCCCCTCAACCCTAACAGTTTCTGTAAATCATACACTGAGGCAGCCCCGAGACCTCTTGCACCCACCTCGACAGCCATGACCCCTGCAGTGAACTAATCGTGTCTCAAGTCCACGGCCAGATCATTATACTTGGCTACTTTAAACGAATGTTGCTCGTCCAATCTGGATTCAAATGGCACGGTCAGCTCAATTATTATAATCTAGTGCGATGATGAGGAATGCAGCACTATATCTGGCCGTCTTCGAGATCTTCTGATACTCTCTGGATATGCCCCTAGCCCAGGTAGATCTAATGCCATCTCTCAGGCATTTGCAGTCAACACGAGTTGGTAAACTGCTACGTTATTTACGTGGTTTGGGATGTGCTGACTTTCCTGCTCTCAGAAAATATGTATTTGCAGTGCTCGGTCTGACTTTACTGTTCGTCTTCAGCCTTGCCAGGTTTATTGTAGCAGCCAGCTCATTTAGTACTTTGTTGTGACGCCATGTGTATCGCCCTTGCCCTTATGACAATTTGCAAGCTGAGAGTACATGTTCAAGTGCATGCCTCTCATGGCATCATAAGACTATTCCCTTCTCACAAGCTTTGGGGACGATGGCAGGAGATCATACATTGATCTGATAATCAAGCTGAGTACCATATGCCATATATCATTCCATGTCAAGGACCTTTGCAGGGCTCCTTCCCATGTAGTCCAATGGCCTTGTTGGGCCTGCTGCAACGCTTTTAGCATCCTTTTATCATTCTTAGCTCCTCGTATCTCCTGAATTACCATGTCTCTGCGTTCTCTGTTTGATGCTTTGGACCACCAGCGGATGTCACCATGGCCAAATCCCCGTCTATTCTTCTGTGTGTAACCGATTACCTCCCTTAGCTTGAGCGACTTTTGGGCAGCACCAACAACTTCATCCACTTTCCACTTCCTTCCAGTTTTCAGTGTGGTGGGAATGTCAGGAAGGGAGATAACTGAGATTGGGATAACGATTTTAGCAATTAGTGAATAGCGGGACTTGTTCACGTTACATAAGTTTATAAAACTCGTGAGCAGACGTAGAACTAATCTCTTTGCTCGTGTATTCTGTGTGAGGAAGGTTAGCATGGGCTAACTGAAGCAGCCATCTGCGTAATGTAGAAGTTAGTACCAGCTCGGGTACAATTGTGAATAGTTGTACCAACTGCAGATCCTTCATGACAACATAATGTTGTTTTCGAGCTGCTTCAAGTTCTGTTGTTCCAGCATTTCTTTAAGGAACAATTGGTATGTAAATCATTGCTAGTTTTAATACGTGAAGATAGTTCGAGAACCACGCGCTTGCGGTGTTAGTCCAGCTTCGGACATAAAGTGTAGAGTTAATGCAGAACATATCTAGTGGCTAAAGGATAAAGTCTCCATCACTGGTAGTGATCCAGCTCGTACTTCCGAGCCAGATGAATTAATAGTTAAGATAGGTCGTGAAAATATTAGAACTACAGCCAGAGTCTTAGTCGAAGAAATAGTCAAGGGATAAACAGCTAGCTTCCTGGCCAAGTAATTTGTATGCTGAATGAAGGTACCAACGTAGAGATCATGTGTAACTTTTTTTTCCCAGTATCTTTGGGCACAGTGTTGCCAGATGTAAATATGTTCGTTGACATCAATAAAGTCTTGATCGTCATCAGAGAATTAATCTGTTATTTGCAGTCGTTGAGTATTGTCTGTTCTACGGTGTGTTAAGCGTCAGCAAGCTTAGACAGACAAAACAACAGAAGCAGACTAACAAGATAGACTGTGAATCTTAGAAGAAGGCATGGTTACTTCCACTAGCCTTTACAGAAGATAAGAATTATGGTGACATATAGAAGATAGGTCAGAGGTCGACGTTTCATACATCACAAGTTTACTGACAACTTTAGTTGACAAGATCATGTATGGTACACAGGGCCTCTTATTCTTACAAGCAAAATGAACATGGGTTGACAACTGCCACATCAATGTGGGCTGAACGGACCTAACTACGTCATCTGCTGACTCGCACAGCATCATTGCGAGCCTTGCCTTTCCTGCTTTGTATTCTTCAACAACTGACTTGAAGGAAGCACGAGCATTGCCGTCTTGCAGTACTGTGCTGGGAGCCGCGCTAGCGTAGTGGTTACAACACCGCTCTGGCGACCGGGTGATTCAGGATCAAACCCGGGCGACGGCATTTGAGGATTTTTCGTCGACCGGGATTTGGACTGGATTAACTCGAGACCTGGCGAGGACATTTGAAGGAGTGTCGTCGATCAGGGATTGGCGGCTCCTGAGCCGACCCAGCTGTAATGGGTACCTCCGAAATCGGAGAGTATTTGCCTGAATGGCGAGGGACACCTGTGTCTGTACAAGAAAAAGGGATACTCACGTAAAATCAATGTCAGGTTAGACATAAAAATAATAACCTGAGATTTCGCCTCGAGTATTAGCGGGCGTACAAAAAAAAAAAAAAAAAAAAAAAAAAAAAAAAAAAAAAAGTACTGTGCTGCGTCTGTCATACCTGGTGGTAATCCTAGCCATTTCCTCATGAACTTGTTGACCTTTTGATTTATAGCTTCCACTGTACTTATTTCATATATAAGCAGTGGTCATAGCAATTTAAGTATTCCTATCATATATATATATATATATATATATATATATATATATATATATATATATATATATATATATATATATATATATATATATATATATATATATATATATATATATATATATATATATATATATTAGCAAATATACCCGTCTGACCAATGGCGGGTATATGATTTAAAGCCAATGTCATAACATGAAGCACATTTAGAAAACTTGCCAGTAACTCGTTGTCGAAGTCACTTTACATGTGAATACAGTTTCGTAAAAAGGATTTGTTTCTTCTTTTTCTTTTTTGTCTTTCTTTTTTTTTTATTTACTTATTTTTTTTTTGGGGGGGGGGGGGGGGGGGGGGGGGGGGGGGGGGAGAATTCTTTTCCTTGGCCGTTCACAAAAGAACATACTTGGATTTATGTCGTTGTATGTATTTTAGTACGCTGTCTCCAATTATTGTTATTATAAAAATATAAAAAGTGTTTTCAGATCTAATTATAATAAATATTATACAAATGATTATTACCATCATACATATGTGAGTTTAGTTTGTACTAAAATGAACTGTCATGAAATCATCACCCCTTACAACATTGAACTGTGATTTGTTACTGTTGTGAGGAGTGGGGAAAAAAACACACACACGCACACACATAAATAAAAGAAATAAAACATAAAAGTGGCTGAGTGTTGAGGTCATGGCGTATCTTCTTATTGCGGATTAGGTCCTTTCTTGTTATTGCACAGAGGTAAATAAAGCATGGGTTAAACAGAACAGACACGTGACTTATGAAAGTGCGGAACATAATAGAAGAATCAAAACCATTGATACAAATGACCAAGTTTCTTATAGTTTTGCCACTTTGTTATATCAATCATTATAAAAGAATAAATGATAGCGAAATATTAAGATTTCTTCAAGACAAGGATGACAAATTCATGTCTGCTGTATTCAACTTTTTCTCAGAGAATCCCAGAACGATGTACTCACGGTGAAGATAGAAAATGTCAACGAGCCTCCAATGTTTGATGAGCTGGCATATTATTGTGACCTCTACGAGAGTGACGTATGCATCACGTGCTGACTTTAACCTTAACGATATTTTTTTTCCTTTTATGTCTTAGTATTTAATTCTGCACTAGGTTGTTATTTTTATAAATTGTATTTATAATCTAATACGAATAAATTTCTTTTCTTTCCTATTTTCTCTTTGGTTTGCTTGCTCTTTTTTTTAACTTCTATATCTTTTTATTGTTGCGTATTTACTTTTTTTCTCCTTGTTCTGCTACGGTGTCACTTCCTTCTTACTTTCTTCTTTCATGTTTAAACTTTCAGGCAGGTGTTTCAACCTGTGACATCGACGCTGTCATAGTTGACCCGGAGAGTGACACCATTGTCAGCGTTGGATTCCTGAGAGGAAACAACAGTGAGAGGTTCAGGTGAGTGTTGTGTGGTGTGTGTTTTTGCTTTCAAGAATAGATGAGAACTTTGCTAGAGTAACATTACAGGAATCAGACATGGTAGTAGAGAGCGCAACAAGAGATGTTGTTACTAACACAATTAACAGAGTTAATAGCGCAACTAGAGATGTTGTTACTAACACAATTAACAGAGTTAATAACGCAGCTAGAGATGTTGTTACTAACACAATTAACAGAGTTAAGAGCGCAACTAGAGATGTTGTTACTAACACAATTAACAGAGTTAAGAGCGCAACTAGAGATGTTGTTACTAACACAATTAACAGAGTTAATAGCGCAGCTAGAGATGTTGTTACTAACACAATTAACAGAGTTAAGAGCGCAACTAGAGATGTTGTTACTAACACAATTAACCGAGATAACATTGTAAAGAATACACTGATGTTAAAGCTGAATATATTGGCCATCAATTGTTCAAGTCAGTTTTAGTGAAAAGGGTTTTTTCTTGTATTGAGGATTCGTATTACTTGTTCTGTGCCTCATAATTAACATTGTTCTTGATTCTCTTTAGCTATCGTGCTGTAGTTGGTTGTTCGCGAATGGTGGTAAACGACTTCAATATAATTGGATGAAGTGTACAACTCCGGTTTGGTAGAGTCCACAAAAATCATATAAATTATTACGTATAAAATACAGAGTTCATCGAATTCATGGCATGAATATGGTACATTAGATGCGTGCAGTCCATTACAGTTCAGTGCTGTCCTTTAGATTAATATCTGTATCGTCAACAAAACTAGGCTGTATATACGCGATGCCGACGAGCGGAACATCCGATAATGATACCTAGCGGTGTGGCGAACGATTAATTAATAATAAATAAGTACTCCCTTCTATTCCCAATCCAAGGGAAGATATGCATCAATACGCTGCTCCTTCATTACATTCATTAATCATATGGCCGACCCCTTGGCCTATGTTCAATAAGGACATCTGCACAACTACCATATAACGGGAGCATTGAAGAACACGTCTGCACTTGACTTATTACAAAATATGAAGGGTGTATATAGATCGTTGTCATGCGGTAGCATAACAACGCCCCACGTCATGTCTAACCACAGACAACCATAAAAATTCGCGTTCAATAAATATATCTTTAAGAACAGAATATCTTCTGTTTACAGTCCACCAATATGTTAAAGCGTAACTTTAAAATGCTAACATATTGTAGTGGCCAACATAATTAAACCTGTCGTAACAACTGACACTGACTTATTATCATGTCCTTGTCACTATCGCTGACACATGAAACCATCTCTAATGCTGACCCCTTTACAGAATACATGCCCCCCCCCCCCTTTCCCCCCAGCATACATCTGCTTGTGCAGCCGTAGTTTTTGTAGCATTTTGTTGTCACATGATGATGTTGCTGAGGTTGCCATATAGACGCTAAAATTAGTCGGCTGTTATAATATAAATGGACAAACAGTCGTCATTTTATTTCACAGAATGCAATTAACTACAAAATAATAATAATAATGCATGTCCCATAATAATCAAAATAGGAAATATTGGTTAATAATAATTGCAAACACGCGCAATGTAGGTTCGTCTTTATCAACATTTAGAATACGCAGGTGCTGCAAATAAGAATACCACACAAATTATATATACATATACTCGTATATGCAGAACTATTGGTATATCTAATAAGTTTAAAACACTACAATCCTGTTGTTTGAAAACAAGAAA